>JAUELC010278623.1:0-10187 GCA_031471745.1 Cryptochiton stelleri
ATGCGAGAGGCCTGGAGTAGAAGGTCGATGTGAGAGGCCTGGAGTAGAAGATCGATGCGAGAGGTCCATGAGAAACATTTTGTACATTTTTGTTTGGCCTAAGGTATTAGACAAGCTCAAGATGCAATACATGGTGCAATAAGAAAAAGCGGACAAATTGAAAGTGCTGGATGCCAGGATAAATCAGCTTTGGGACAGGAAGCTCCCAACAACCACCCCTATACATTTTTTTTAATAATAAATGTAAGTAAAAACTCTAATTTAATACTCCCCAATTTATATTCAATAGCTGCACTGACCTTAACTGTCCATTTTTTGGCGGTCTAGGAGTAACAATCCTGTTTGTCAGCATCTTTCCTTTGAGAAAATTCTATTACTTTCAGACTTTTGTCCAGTATAGAGTTATTGACCAGTGCCCTGTTATTGATACTATTAATGCGTATCTAACCGGTCAACTAATAATAGATACAGTACTGTTCCTAAAAAATTGTGAACTGATAGAAATATTATTTATAATAATGAAATATAATTAATATTTCTAAAGATAATCACACTGGCACATTATATTGTATGCATGAAGGATATAATTTTTTAAAATATAAGATTGTTTTTTTTATTGGGTTTTATGTGGTTCTTCAGGTTATTTCAATGATATAGTGGAGGGACAGCCAAATGTGAAGGAAACCACCCTTGCATGATGCTAAGAATATGCTTAAAATATCTACATATCCCATTTTCTTTGCCTTTCACCTACTGTACCATATATATCTAGGGCATATTGTGTTCAACTTATGCTTTATTTCATGAAGAGTTACACAGAGAATATAATGTGGTGCAAATATCTTTACATGATTATTCACTGAGAGTGTATAACATTGTATGCTTCAGAGATGTTGAACTTTTAAAGGGAGACAATGAACACAAGCGAAAGAGTTAGTTCCCTTAGAACCGTCTGGCAAATTACTTACTTTTACAAACCTAAACTAATTTGACATGCTATTTACTGATTCCAATGTTTATTGTTTGTTGTTTTTACGCTGTTCTTAACATTATTTAACTCATGTAACAGCGTATCAGTCGAATGGATGAATCAATGGCAACAAACGATGTCCTGCATTATGTTATGTTAACTATAGATTAGTGCAGGATGCAAAACACATATGCCCTTATATCTGGCCAAACAACCCCAAATTTGAAGAAAATCATAAAATTGAAATTAAAAATAATTCAGAATCTTAAATATTATCTGGTGATATGCACTGAATCCCAGAAACCATAGTTCTGCTGAAATCCTATTTCCTGCGGAGAAATTGTGAAAAGAAAACATGCACAGGCCAGAAGTTTGGATCTGGAGGGGAAACTTGCGCCCAAATATGTTGCACATTTGTGATAAATTGCATTTTGTCGCGGAGAGCATACAGGCTCATTGACCAAGGGCAGTAGGGTTGCAAAGGAGGAGTAATTAAATCAAATCTAGAGAAACATTGGTGCTACATTTGTTATGTGAAAATCTATTGATCAGGTAAACCTTAAGTAAAAGATAATGTAAAACTCAGTTCTTAAGGTTTTCAGGTTTCTGTGGAGGTTACATATGAAATGGAGCCTAAAAATTAAGAAAATCTGAATAAATATGATCAGTCTAATAAGACAAACCTTTTTTTTATAATGACAAGAGTCAAATAAAGCATTTAATTGTTGGTGCCGTCACATTTTGTTTCATGCTCCTCTACTTGCAGCAGCGGCTATTTATTAATATGTGTTCTTGCAGCTGCTACTGAATCATGCTGTGTTTCCCCGATAACTTGATATCTAAGACCAACAACCGATTAGGTTATGTTTTAAAGGGATGTGTTTGGCTAAAGTTTTTTAACATGTCAGGTGTCACAGAAATTTCTCAAGAGCCAATCAGTGTTTGTATGAAGAATCAAGACTAGAAAAAGCTTTCTGATTGGATAGTCGGAAAAGACTCCCTCTGGTTGCCATAACATGTAAACAGTGCCCTATTCTGTTGCGGTTAGAATGATCAGTAAGTATATATATAAAAGCTACTGTTACAAGAGCATACATTGTTTTTTCATACAATGAACTACTATGATATTCACTAAAATCCTTCATAGTAATTGATTGTCAGTCATTTAAGCGACATACTATTTTTGAAGCAGTTTTAATCGATATTTATTGAATAATTGTCAATTCTATGGAGGTACCAGCAATATGGCATGAATAGCCCAACATACAATTATATGCTAAATGTGTCTCAAGTTAAGCGAAAATGTTCACACACTCAAAACATGATTTTTTTGTAGATAGTCTATCTATTCAGACTCACTTTAATTTTTATGCTTTCTTCTCCATTTACTGACTTTCTTAAAAATAAACAACCTACCTTGTGAACCTTCTGTAGAGTCTTGCAAATTCAACTGCGATTTTCTGGCCGATGATTTATCTTTGCGCTTCCTCCGTCCGTATTCTTCTGATCCGGTCACAGAATGTGTCAAACTTTCAGTCACACTCGTCATCGTACTGTCACTATCAGTTGGTTTTTTATTTTCATCTTTCAAGTCTTTGATCACAGACTGCACTGTATGTCCTTGGTGAATGCTGACACCAATTTCTGCAGGAAGTTTCGTTTCAGGAGATGCCAATACCTCAGCAGCTGATACTTCTTGTGCCCTGCAAGATTCATTCAATATATCTCATAATTACATATTGACACATTGGTGTAAATAGTGTGTTTGTTGTTTGATTGGGGTGTTATGCTCAGAGAACACCATGGCACAGGAAGCTTCCGCCAACTACCCGCATTGTAAATTGCAAAAATTTTGGATAAATACAGAAAAAATGCAATAATTTACATGATTCTGATCATGACACGTATTTACAAATTTGTTTTATCTGATATATTGAAATAATGAAATCTTTGTTGTGCTTAATAGAAATACAAATGGAGCGTGTTATTTCACTCATATGCAGCGTGCTAGCCCAATGGGTGAAGGAAACCACCCTCGACGCCACTGGCAACAATGACAAGATACAGGACAATCACAGGACCTGGTGCAATAAGTGTGCAAGCTTACAGTGCAAGGCGCCACAAACAGATCGTATCAGTGTTGCCCCTTAGCTCTGAGAGCACCAGGGCAACAGGAAGCTCCCCCCAACCACCCACTACAAATTTAGTTTGTTTGATTGTTTGCGTCATACTTAAGGTTATTTCACTCACATGACGGCATGCCAGCCCAATGGGTGAAGGAAACCACCCCCTAAACCACTGGCAACAAACAAGGCAATCACAGGACACAGCCACAACAGCTTCTTATTGCCCCTTAGCTTTGAGAGCACCAGGGCAACAGGAAGCTCCATCCAACTGCCCACTACAAATTGAGAACTAGACCAAAGCAACTTCTTGTGGTGCAGCTAATGGTGACCCTAAAATTGATTGCCCAGGTACCCTTTGGAGTATCGGGAAATAGTTTTAAGGACCAGCTTTGTATTTAAATGATGCAGCTTTTTAATTTAGAACATGGGTCCCCTTTGGCTCATATAGGGAATGGTATACCCATTATTTTTTATTTCACAATATTTAATTAGAATTAACAAGGCTGATTGATTGTTTACTAGGTCACTATACTAAGAGCTATTTAAATGATTTGCTGGACATTCCCCAAAATTAAACAAGAATCAACTTACTTCCTAATAGCTTCCTTTTCTGCTTCACTCCTCTCTCGTGATTTGCTCCGTTCTTTAATTCTTCGTCTCATTTGGGGAGAAATTCTCTTCTTTTTTCCCCTGCCAGGTGCTAGAGTTCCATCGGCTTTTTTCTCTGCCTCTGATGAACTTGAGCCTACAACATGATGTTGCCTTTGAAGCTTCTTCTTAACTTCAGCTTCAAGATATTTCTGATTTCTTTGCAAAAGCTTGTCTAGATTAATAGGAGATTCAGGAGCCCTAGCTTCACGAGACGCTTCATCTTTAATGGCTTTAGAAGGTGCTTTCTTGCTAACCACCTCTAGCCTTCTTTCTTCTGATCTTACAGGTGTTGCTGGCTCAGTTTTCATAACAGATCGAATTTTCTCATCTACAGCTGGAGTTAATTCAATGTCTGTTTTCAATGTTTCAGAAAAGTGGTGATGGCTTTTCAAGCTTTGTACAATTGGTTCGTGTGGAGCAGGGGTCTTCACTTCAGTTCTTTGGGCAGTTGTTCCAGCCTTGTGGGGTAAGTCTATATTTTGTTGCGCATGTAAGTCTGCTGATTGGACTGTTTTTTGTTGTGGAGCTTTCAAACTTGAAGAAACTGTTTTTGTAGATGGAGGTTTAATTGCATCCTTTGTTTCAACCTGTGCAGAAACGTTATGGTCTTTAATGTGTGCATCTTCAATAACTTCAACTTGCTGGTAAACTTCTGCTTCAATAGGTTGCTGCTCTACTTTTGTTTGCCACCTACTTTGGTCAGACTTTTGAGAACTTGCTGGAAGATTTGTCTTGTTACTTTCTTTGGTTTCTTGTTGTAGAGGTTCCTGTCTGAATGGATGCACTTGAGCTACTTTTCTCTCGACAGTAACTGAATCTGGCGCCAACAGTTTCTCTTTGGGCCCTTCAACTGTCTTCCCTGTAATAGCAGAAGGTCTGGAAGCACCTTTCTCAGACCTATCAGGTTCGTCTACACCCAAACTCAGAGTTTCCAATACTGCCTTTTGTGATCTAGGAGAAACAATCCTGTTTGTATCAGCAGCTTCCCTTTGAGAGACTTCTATTACTTCAGATTTGGAATGAAATTTTCCCACAGACACAATATCTGCCCGATGTCTGGTAGATGTTTTTATAGACGCTGGACTTGCTACAGGTAAAGACTCTGGTTGTGTCATTTCCATTTCAGTATGTATACGGTGGGAAGATTCTAGGATACCAGCAAAGGATTGGTCTACATTATCATTTTCCATAGTAGGAGCAGCATCCTCAGGTATCCTGATAGTTTCATCCCTCATTGAGTAACGCAATGTAGCAACTTGGGGCTGTGGAGAGGATTCTTTCATTGTTGTGGATGACACATCTTCTTGCACAGGATCTTTGTAATATCCAACTTTATTTGGTGAAGATGGTTTCGGCATCTCTTCAATTGATGGACTGATTTGAACACAAGTTTGAACAGAAATTGATGAAGTAGCTGTTATTTTGGACGCTTCAGGTTGTGGAGAACGTGGTTGTTGTACATCTTCTGATGGGCTTTTTTGGGCCTTAGCTTGGAAAGTAAGTGTTGAAGAGTTTTGTTTCCCAGTTTCTTCCGCCAGAGGCCTTGAAACAGTTTTTTCTTGTCTATATGCAGTTGCCTTATCAGCTAACTGAGCTCTTGTTTTAATTGTACCAGCTGAAATTTGCAATCTTCGAAGCTTGTCTCGAATGTCTTTGGCAGAAGGTGCAGGGTCTTCATCATCTGATTTGCGTCGTTTCGGTTTTGCATCGTCTTCTATTTCACCAAGACCTTCTGCCGACCGAGGTCTCTTATACAAAGTCTCATCAGACTGAGTTTGCAATAATTCTGAATTTACGGAAGAAACTTCAGAATCAAAAGTAAGCACCATTTTTTCATCACCCAACTTCTGGGGCTTTATATGGTCTGCATCTAAACCATCTTTAGATTTTTCTTCTTTTGAATCATCTTTTTTTATGCAATGTTTGGAAATTGGAGAGTCTTGGAAGCGATTTGCCAATTGCTTTCTTCTCTCAGCTTTATATTTGCGTATGCGTTCTTCTCGGTTCTCATATTGTGTTCCAGAGAAACTGTCTCCTAGGGACATATCTAGAAAATTAGCTGACCCTGGTGTCACCGAAGGCATTGGTTTTCGTGCAGATGGAGTTTGTCCTTCAGCAGTCAGTCTGCCTTCTGATAAAGATTTGCGGCTATGGTCATCTAATTTTACATTTAAGAATGGTGATGCTGTTGGCTCTACGAATTCCTTACCAGAAGATTTCACATTAAGAATTTCAGTAGATTTAACAAGTCTATTATCACTGGGAGCTGATGAGTCTACTTCGTTACGTTTTGGAATGTGAGATCTATTTGGCGTGGAATGGCTATGTAATTCTTCTACAGGTTTATCTGTAGGAGTTATTGCACCTTCTGACGATGCATGTGATATGAATCCAGGAACTGAAAATTTAGATTCTAGGTT
Organism: Cryptochiton stelleri; assembly: GCA_031471745.1. NCBI lineage: Eukaryota > Metazoa > Mollusca > Polyplacophora > Chitonida > Mopaliidae > Cryptochiton > Cryptochiton stelleri. The sequence continues at coordinate 6,168 of JAUELC010278623.1, forward strand.
ACTTGAGATGGGTCTATCAACATGTTCTGTGAAGGATTTTCTAACAGTTGAACGACCAAAACGATCAACATTTTCAGTTTCTGAGGCAGCTTTAGCCTTAACTTCTGACCTTTTGGTTTCAGGAAATCCTGAAGCAGGCATACTTTGTTGAGATTGTGAATCATCTTCAATTGTTGATTGTGAACTGGAAAATTCGGAATATTTTGATCCTCTCAATGACCGTCTATTTTCGGTATGTTCAAAACTTCCTCCTTCAAAAGGCTCCTTTTTCAGGGGTAGCGTACTTCTGAGACTTCCCCTCTTAAACACATCTCCTCCAAGTGTTTGTTCAGTACTTGCAGCAATTTCTCTGCTTTGTTGACGAAGAGAGCTTCTCATTTCCGCACGCCGCAAAAAGTTTTCTGCTGGAGTTTTCGCCGTATGATCAGAATTTCGGAGAGTAACTTTGCCCTCTGACTTTTGAGCACTTTCGGCTAAACCTAAACCTAGGGAAGTAGAAGCAAGGGTAGGAAGAGCTTTGTGGTCAGATGGAACCACATCTTCTTCAGCACCAATCGGGTTTGATTGACCAGAAAACTTTTGCATACGACTTCTCAAAACAGAAGTACCAGTTATGTCTCTGGAAGTTTTCCCTCCTCTTGCTTCAGATGAGGCAACATCTAAGTCTCTCGAGAAAGCTTTTGAAGTAGCATTGGTATGTCTGTCTGGTTGACTGGATGTAGCACTTGTGACACTGCCGGCAGAATGTCTATTTCCATTTGTCTCGCGTAATGATCGTCTAAGCACAGCACCTCCGAATTTCTCTTTATTGTCTTCAGCCTGTGAAGGCTTTGTTAAACTATCAATTCTTGAAGCAACTTGAATGCCGCCAACTTTATGGATTTCTCTACCTCGGAGTTGAACAGGCTGCTCTTCAGCTTCGGGGATAGTAGTTTTGTGAGTTTTTCTTAATGGAGCACCAAATCTTGACACAGAAATACCGGATGCATCTTTGGAACTTTTATCAACTGCTTCACCAGTAACATTTCTAGCTGATCTACGAGTCGCAGCTGTTCCAAATCTTGATCTGTCATCTTGCTTCTCCCTCAATGAACGCCTGGCTTCTACACCTCCAAATCTTTCCGCAACGATATCAATTGAAGTTTTACCATCCTTATTTGGCTCCGACAAGGGCTTTGACCCAGTGTAACCAAACCTTTTTCGTTCAGTTTCTGTACTTTTCGGAGAAGAAATTTCGGATTCGAAACCTCTAATTGAACGAGAGGACACTGAGCTGGTGGGTGTAACTTCTTTGTCAGAGTCATTGCGTGTAACTCGCGTTGACTGGTTCCCACCATATCGACTGTTTCTCGAAGTTTCAGCCGAAGTGCCGTAAGTTTGAGATGGAGTTATGTGAGAAGATGTCTGTCTGACGTCACCACGGTTAGATGTTTCGCTTAGAGTGCTGGACACACTGCTACTTCTGAAAATACAAAACAATAAATATGTGAACTCATTTGAATAAAGATTGGTTTGTTTCTTTGATTGGTGTTTAACGTTGTACTCATGGGTATTTTACTTATATGACGAAAGGTTTTCCACTTTTACTCTGCCTTACTTAATATGTTGTAAAACAATGAGGAAACCTCTTAAAAACCACCCCAGCAATAGCCGTAGTCGTGGTGACTCCTGCATATACCTGTGGTACACAGTCCGCCCTTATCCTGTGCGGTTCAGCAATACATTGGTCAACTAACTGAGCTACAGTGCAGCACGATGTTAAAAATGATGCAACATACTACAAGACAATAACGGACAAATTTTATTACAAATTTTCAAAAAAATCCTGGTCCCATATCCCTTTCTTTGAATATGTTAAACAGCAGTCAATGAATATTGAGCTAAATCCTGACATTTTGAAAAGTATAAACTTTCCAGAAGATCTTTAAAAAGCTGCCTGAAAAAAGGTTTGCAGGAAATGTTTTCCTTGATTTCTTGATTTGCCATCAGTTATTTCAATTTTATCAAATTTAATAACAAGACGGAATAATCAGCAATAAAAGGAGTCTACTAGATTGTCACATTTACAATTCCATTCTCCACAAACTACTTATTCTCCACAATGATGCCAGTCATGTCACACAAATCCACTCCACACACACCCTTTTATACAAACCCTGACACTTTGGTGATTGGTGTTTTGTGCAATTTCCATTGTCATTTGATTTATTTATTGCAAGTTCTAAATCTGACTTGACCCAGAATAAAACCCAAATTTCCCTAGTACAAGGTAATTGTCATAAAAACAGGGCAATAAGTATAGGTCATAGTTGTGTTACCTGCTGGACTGGCCAGACTTGGGCTGGGGTAATCGGCTTTGTGAGTCATAACTTCTCGTGCCAGTGACATCATTCCTTCTTGTTGGTGAGTCATATGTTTTTGTGTTGATGTTGGCAGATCTTGTGCTCCTTGGTGATTGATATGACCGTGCAGTTCTACTGGAGGCATAAGATGTATACTTAGACATGCTACCATCAAAACCACTGGAGAAAATGGGCTGGGATTGGTTATAGGGGCTGATTAAAGCGGAACCTATAAAACAGATAAATGCATGTAATTCAGAGTGAATAATAGGATTCATCCAAGCAAGTTAAATCTTGTCATCCTGACTCTGTTATGAGCAACACACTAACGTTCCGGCATCCACTTCCAGCCTTCCTTGCATCTTGCTTTTTGGTGGATGCCGCAACGTTACTGTGTTGCTCACAGTCCAGTTGACAAGATTTAATGTCTTTTGTTTGTAAATAAATGCGCTCTAAGAATTTAGGAAAAGACAGAAGGGGGCATCGCTCACCTAGGCCCTTTCCCCTGAGGCCATTTCTTTTTAACCAGGGCTTGCCATTTGAGCAGAGTGATCACTCACCATCACCTAAACATCATTTAAGTACGCTGTTTTTAGCTCCTGCAGAACAATAAAATTTAGCCTGATGGTAAACTTAAATCACTCGCCTGGTTGATCAAAAGCTCTCATAAAATCTTATAGGCTGATAGGTGAGCACTTTTAGCTCTCATCTAGATTCTACAGGCAGGCACATACTATAGCCCAATTACCACACAATGAGATTTATTTTACCATATGCAGATGAGCCACGTACATGACCAAATGACTTGGATGCTCCAAACTATTTATTCATCTGTCTTTTCCTTTTTTAAGTTTTCCATGCAATTGACATACAACGGTAAGCCAGGAGCCGAATTCCTCCGATATGATTTGACCAGCTAATCACCTGATCAACAGTGATCAATGCTGATCAGTGCAGATAACAGTTGTCCAAAAATTGCCACTGTTGGCTATCAACAGATCAATATTGATCTCATTCGAACAGCAAAGGCAATCGTTTTTTCTAATTACCACTGAATCCTGCGCTCTCGTCGTAGACTTACAGCAAGCAATTAATTTACGCAGCAGAAATTTGTTTCAAATCTTCAGTGGACTTATTTAAGGCTGCCCACCCTTTGAATCGAGAAAGTTTTGGGCATTATTGAAACACCCCAAACAACCACGTCTTACATTAAGGCTTGCAGATGTATGCTATATCTGATTAATTTGAGACAATATCATTTTTGTGTCCCTCGCTACGTTAGTAGATAGGGGGGGGGGGCCGGCGGGTAGAAATGCCTACCCGTCCGTCCATCTCTAACACTATAACTTGAAAACAAGTTCCCCGATTAACGTCAAACTTGGAATAAATCTTCCTCCTGCTACCGATAAGGGGTAGGATTGCATTCCACCAAGTTCCGCAAAAAATATAGCAGCCATATACGTCTTTTACAATATCCCCGTCCGTGTGTCTTGTGAATTCGACGAATTGAAAACAAATTCACTGATAAACTTCAAACTTGCAATGTAGCTACCTTCCGCTAAGATGTATTTCACCAAATTCCGCGCAGAAATATGGCTACCAATATGGCTCCAAGTATAGCTACATATAATAAAGTTATGATACTCATACAAATATGGCTCCAAGTATAGCTACATAT
>JAUELC010278634.1:0-10187 GCA_031471745.1 Cryptochiton stelleri
TCCTTTCATATAAATAGGCGCGTCGGTTTCAAAATATGACGCATTTACGTTAGAATGAACACGCGTCGTAATCGCATTTATCAGTGGGTTATTTCTGCTCTGTACTGTACAACCTTTCTATTTAGTTTTTCATTAACATGGGTTTTTTTGCACCTACGTGTACAAAAAGCCCTTCTAACGGGTTTAATATGGTATTGTATATATAAATGAATTTTTTCAGAGGGGGAGTCTGGGTAGATGGACTGTACAAATCAGTTTCCAAAAATGGCGTCCTGAATGTGTGGACGTTAAGCATTATCCCGTTAGGGCCACATTCTACATAAAGTGCATGCTACTTCAATAAAGTTCAGTAATTCGATACAATATCCACAATAATAGTATGTCACTTAAAACATCGACAAACAATTATGAAGGATTTGGTGAATTCTTTTTGGATAATATACCATTTTTGCATATTTGAGAATGGAACATCATGATTTGTCAGCTCGAGAAATACAATACACTCGCGGATGTATGGAGGCTATATATCCACTTTCCAGTCAAACTTATTGTATTACGTTCGATGTGATTTGTCATTGATATTATTTACAAAAATCACCTTTATACCTCGGCAACTTTTAATTATGCTTACTTAATACAGAGAAATCGTAACAAAATACGACAGGCGTAAAATAATACTTTGTAAAACTGCGAGAAAAGTGCTTTGAAAAAGGCCTGCTGACTTTTCCAATTAACGACAGTGATGCGTCTATTAAGTTCAAACTGTATTCATACTTTCGTATTTTATTTGATGAAAAAAAGATTAGATTGAAAACGAACTATTTCGGTGTAAATGCTATTATTTGTATTGTATTAGCCTTTGGGTTCTTTATAGTGTCAAGGTTAGTTATCTATCCCGCTGCCTTTTCATTCAATACTTGTTGTTAAATTGTTTGATTTCCCGCTGGTGTCTAAGTTGATGAGGCCGTTTGGAAAATATAGTACAGTATTCATGATTGCTTTTTCTCACACTCAGACGCACTTGGTTAGCTTTGACCCACATTTCCCGGAACACATGTGGCGCCACCCTGTCAGATGTCAATACTTGTTTGTCTCAAGTTCGATAACTCTTCAAGAAGTTATTGTTCATAGCCTCTGCGTCATGTAATCCAGTTAGTCAGTGCCTCAATTTTAACAGTAGCTCACAGTTGATTTCCAGGCACCTATTCTACCATATATGAACGCTTCCAAACAAACATGTCGATCGGACATTGAACCAAACGACCTTCGTAGTTGACGGATTTATTGCACTCGAGGCCTTTGTGATTTACTGGATACCGAAATGATCATCGCGCCTCCTGGTGATAGAATAATTGAAATAAAACGAATGGTCGACTATGTAAATCGGTAGTAGTATTTTCAGCTAATTCATCGCCTTTATTCGCAGGCTTCCTGGGGACGGGCCATTCAGACTTTCCCGGAAATTACGGTATCCTCGACCAAATAGCTGCCCTTCAGTGGATCCAGAACAACATAGGTGCCTTCAACGGTGACCCGGCTAAAGTGACTGTAATGGGCCATAGTGCAGCTGCCATGAACGCTGGCGTCCTTCTGGTCTCACCATTGGCTAAAGGTGAGAACCGACACTAGGTATAATAAGATTTGGAAGCAATTTCTAGAATTGAGTCATTTTACAATGCATATGGCCTATGGAATACATGCTACAATTCGTTCAATCAATCAATCAATCAATACATCAATCAATCCATAAATAAATCAAGCAATCAATCAAGCAATGAATCAATCAATTAATCCATAAATAAATCAATCAATCATACGGTCATTTTATTTGTAGGGTTATTCCGTACAATTATATGTCAGAGTGGAGCCCCTAGCGCTATTATTACTACCAGATACCCAGCCCACAACTCCACGCAAGAAATTCTGGGTTTAGGATTCTTATTGAACTGTACCGAAACTACACTTATGGGAATTAAAAAGTGTTTGAAGCAGATAGACGTTGTGACATTGTCTAAAAGTTACCCGGTAATAAAACAAATATGCACTTCTTTTAATTTATGGTGTTTAAATAATGATATTTTATAGTTTATATATTTTTTTCTAAATTCTATTTGATCAGAAGGTGCTACACAATGCATGGTCAATGCAAAGCCTATTGATTGACTCAAGTTATATTTGTCTCCACGTAACTCCTGATGAAGGCAAGTTAAACTCGGATGAACAATAAAGACAATGAATTTCACTCTTCTAGCAAGAATTGTCGTTCGTTTCTCTCCCATACACCTCTGCGATCAGCTCAGATTTTGGTCAGAATTGTTGGCGAAACGTTAAAAACCGTAACAATAATCTGAATTTATAACAATACCCATATTTTTAAACGACAAAAGAAAAGGAACTATTTATTTAGTACATTTTACACAGTGATATTACCAATGACGTCATGGGATATTACTACATAAATATAAACAAGATCAACGCCGCTGCTTAACCAACAACAACAACAACCGAATGTGTGCATACCTACGATAAAAACATAGTGGAAGCCCAATTTTTTAATTGTAAACCTGCGGGTAGGATACGTCAATGACATATTTTTTCATATGCCATTTTCAAATTTATATCATGTGACCAAAACGTCCTGTGAAATAAAAGAAGTGCTGAGCCCACCACAGAGGTGAATGTCAGTGAGCCGATGGTAGAGATTGTATGAATTTATAAAGTTTTATTGAACTTGACTACAATACAACTTTTCTCATGTTAAATGTCTTTAACTATAAAGTGCTGTTTTGTTTTCGTTAGGTTTACGACTGGTACCAGTTCCCTGCCATTGTCGGGGATAAACTTCTTCCGAAACCTTTAGTTGGAATGATGGAAAAAGCCGACCTTAACGCGGATACCTTACTCATAGGAACAGCAAGAGATGAAGCGGGAAAATGGGGTCAGCTATACAATTTTACGCACACATCAATGAAAAATTTGAAACCGGATTATAGAATAATAAGAATTTTAAACAAGGACGGAATACGGTCTTCTTATGACATTGTTTTCCATATGCAGTTATCAATCGGCTTTAAACTCACACAGGGACCAAAGTTGTACATTATCACGAAACACATGACTAATATCTATTTTTCTCAAGAAGTAACAGTAAGAAACTTTTTGCTAATTCCATACCCAGCTTTGTAGGTTAAGTAAAAGTCTAACAATAACAAAAAAACTGAAAACTACAAATGCTCTCAGAATAATTACATGAAGATGTGTTATTTTTTGTTAAATCTGGGATAAACTTTGATATACTGACGCTAAGTCAAGGGTTATTGGCCCTGCCCATTTAAAATGTTGAGTGGTTATAGCCTATACAAGGTCATTAAGCGGACTTTGTTGATCAGATGAAGACAAATGGCGCGCCCTATTCATGTTGAATTTGCACAAATACTTGTATCTATTATTGTTTATGTCAACGTTGGCCTAACTGTTTTAGTTTATGAACAAACTTCAAAACTACTTAAAATCGAGTTTATCGGAATTTATTGAAAAACGCTCCGTTTAGGGCTGATAATTGACTAAGGCAATTCGGCCCTTCGCTGAGATAATCTTCTCTAGTTGTGTCAAGTCAAAAACGGACCTTGGTATTTCCCAATTGGGCTCCTTTTTATTTTAGATTATCGTTGCCTATTTAGTTTATATGAATCAGGGACAATTTGGGAACTACGTCTCTGGTATAGTCTTTATAATAATAATCATAAATTAAAATGAGAACTTGATCTGATCAGCGGTTCTCTGGAAGAAGATTGACAAAGAAATCGTGAACTATGTGACGTTACGGTATAACTAGGTCAACTATCAACAAAATAGTTCGTTTAAAGATGTAGGAAATTCAACAGAATATACATTCGAATGATTCAAACTGTAACTCAGGCGGTTACCGAGAAATCTGTTTACAAAAATCGGATGTAATAAATATAATAATACACGCAACGGGAACAATAGTCTTCCAATGATAGTCAAAATCCTAATGATATTAAAATACATGTCTTCAATCTACTACAATCTACAATTTCATACAAAATCATCTACTTAGAGTCTGAATGGTTTTAATTTATTTGTTTATGAATGTCCTTACATGGATAGTTAAACTAAATTTTGGGCTAAATTGTATCGCCCACAAGCGCTACTGTTTCACCACATTTCGTTTTGAATCGTAGACTTATCTACAATTATATTTTATAAATTAAAAAGTTCTTGCATCCCTTATTTGACAGTGGGTTAGGAACAGTAAAAAGTTTAGTATAGTTTTGTATTAGAAATACTATTTTAGTATTTTGCATGCATGCATTGAACAGAAGGTAAATTACCGAATGTTTATAGACATGGCCCAGATAACCATAAGGATGCATGTGCTAATATTCTTAAAACAACAATATACATGACTGTTTTTGTTTTATTTCAGCTTATGATCTCCAGGGCTATGCTAATATCTCTGACATGTTAGTTCTTCTACATATCTTACCTGGAGGAATACAGCTAAGAGGTAGGTATTGTTGACGCCAAAGAAAAATGGCGCCCAACACAAACCACTTGGTTTTACCATAGTAGGCTAAATGGCAGCATAAAGTATTGATTTTATAACACCGTTCATGTAGGAACAAATGTTCCAATGTTATTTCGTGATGAAACATATATTTATTTCGATTTAGAAGATCTAAGATCAAAACTTTTATTTCGATTTATTGATCTTTGGAAACCGTTGTCCTATGAAATAAAAATTTAAAATTTTGTGAATCTGTTCTCAAACGTTGAGAACGATTTGTGTATTCTATGAAATACACATTTTACATCTGGGAAATAACTCATTTAATACTATTTCGCGATTCTATTAAATACAGGTTTTGCATTTTGTGAATTCCCTCTACGAGTCAGATTTAAGAGTTTTAAAACAAGCTTCTGCCTCACATGGCACTGAGCAAAAATAGTCAGATCAATGACTTCTGATCCCGGTGTCAGGTTAATGTAACTACTGGGTTTCGGATGTCAGTTTATTTTAACTGGTGGGGTTTCGGGTGTCAGTTTATTGTATCTAGTGGGATTTCGGGAATCAGTTTATTGTAACTACTGGGTTTCGGGTGTCAGTTTATTGTAACTAGTGGGGTTTCTGATGTCAGTTTATTGTATCTAGTGGGGTTTCGGGAATCAGTTTATTGTATCTAGTCGGGTTTCGGGTATCAGTTTATTTTAGATAGTGGGGTTTCGGGTGTCAGTTCATTGTATCTAGTGGGGTTTCAGGGGTCAGTTCATTTTATCTAGTCGGCTTTCGGGCGTCAGTTTATTGTAACTAGTGGGATTTCGAGCGTCAGTTTATTGTAACTAGTGGGGTTTCGGGTGTCATTTTTTTTATCAAATCAGGTTTCGGGTGTCAGTTTATGGTATCTTGTGGGGTTTCGGGTGTCAGTTTATTTTAGGTAGTGGGGTTTCGGGTGTCAGTTTATTGTATCTAGTGGGGTTTCGGTGTCAGTTTATTGTATCTAGTCGGGTTTCGGGTGTCAGTTTATTTTAGGCTAGTGGGGTTTCGGGTGTCAGTTTATTGTATCTAGTCGGGTTTCGGGTGTCGGTTTATTGCATCTAGTCGGGTTTCGGGTGTCAGTTTATTGTATCTAGTCGGGTTTCGGGTGTCAGTTTATTGTATCTAGTGGGGTTTCGGTTGTCCGTTTATTGTATCTAGTCGGGTTTCGGGTGTCAGTTTATGGTATCTAGTGGGGTTTCGGGTGAGACGTGACCTGCGGACTGGGTGATTTCTCACAGCAAAAACATCTATATGTCGGAGGTGACCTGCGAAATTGGTGATGTCTTTCAGGCTTTGCCCGATTTCCTCCGCTATTTGTCTTAATTTTAGAGAACAGATCAAAAAGCACGCAAAGCTATCTAAAACTTAATATGTGTATAGAGTTGCGCCTCTTGCAGCTTACATTCATCTGGCATGAAAGATTTTCTGTGAGTATTTCATTTAATTTGTACTCTTTCTTAACAGAATTAGCTAAATTTGAATATACTGATGTGACCACACCGGACAATGACACGACGGATATTCGCATAGGAAGTATGGTAAGTTGGGTTTTTAATGTATCCTGTCCATTTGTACCACAATGAGATAATAGTATACTGGGATTTCTTTGTTGCTTTGCTTGGTGTTTTACGCCATACTGGAGATTATTTCACCTATATATATTACTATACTTCGTCACATGTTTTCCAGCCTAGCAGAAGGTGTACTCTATCCTGATCAGTTTAGGATTCAGTTTTGGAGGTAAAGTGTCCGAAAATGATTCGAGATTTTGTTGGGCCCGAATTTTTCCTCATTATATATAGGTTTCGAAATATTACTTTGCCGAATTTGTCCTCATTTTTTGTTAGAATATAGTCGTGGGGGTGGTGGTATTTTCCTCCCCGACTCCCGTTGCTGTTAGTAACTGTTAATCGATCAGTCATCGATCGCTAGTTATTGCTACCGTTGATAATTCTCTGATAGATATACTGATGTATATTTTACAGCAATTATCAATCATTCAATGAATCAAACATTAAGTCATTCATTATGCTTCCTGTAAATTTCATAACTGCATGCAAGCGGTCTATCAAACAATTGCTCAATAAGTCAATAGTTTATTACGCACTAAAATCAATTAATTCAGTGATTCAATCAATCAATCAATAAGTGTATTAGGGCCCCGCATCGAAAGAAACGGGTGCCCTATAATAATCGGCTTGTGCGTCCGTCCGTCTTTCCGTCTTTCTATTTCGCGCTCTAACTTTTGAAAGAGTGGTCGGATTATATTCAAATTACTGTCGCTGTTCATCATATGAATACGCCGCTCAAGTTCGATTTTCATAATATTCTGTCCATATCTTATTTGCATATTGCGGTCTGATTAGTCGATAGTCTGTATTCCTATTTCATCCTCTAACTTTTGAAAGAAAACTCGGATTATATTCAAATTTGATGTGACTGCTCATCATTTGAATACGCTGCTCAAGTTCCACTTTAATCACATTCTCCCCATGAGTTATTTGCATATTGCAATCTGATTGGCCAATCATCTGTTTTCCTATTCCATCCTCTAACTTTTAAAAGAATGATCGGATTGTGTTGGAATTTGCTGTGAGCGCTAATCGTTTGAATTCGGCGCTCAAGTTTGGCTTGCATCTCATTCCGCCTGTAACTTGCTGGTTTACCGCAATATAATTTTTTGATTGTTTCCGTGCTCTAACTTTTGAAAGAGCGATCGGATTATACTCTTATTTTCTGTGATTGATCACCATATGAATACGTATTGCATTGCTCATCTGCCCAGTCCCGTACTAAAAATGTTAATAGAATTATCGAAATATGTTTAAATTTGCTGTCATTGCGCCGCTTAAGTCCGACTTTCATCTCATTCAGCCAGTAATTTATTTGCATACTGCCGTTTGTGTGGTCGATGGTTTGCAGGCTCTTACTCTTCAAAGAGTGATCGGATTATATTGAAATTGGCTGTGAGTTCATATGGATACGCTACTTAAGTTTGCTTTTATTCAGATTCAGGCCATAATTGATTTGCATACTGCAATCTGATTGGACAATGGTTTCCATGCTCTAAGAGTTCTCAAAAAGTGATCGGGTTTTGTTAAAATTTGCTGTTAATGTGTGTGCCCTATAGTATATTCATCCTGTGAATGGGATGCTATTCTGTTCAACCCTGTTAGAATGCATAGCCTGGTATTTGACAAGACTAGCCGGGCCATTCCGGACAGTTAATGTTCTAGCTTTCTTCTACTATCAATCAGTCATTTAATCATTCAATGTATTATTAATCAGTCAATCAATTAGTTTATTCTGCTCTTCCATGAATCGGTCATTAAATCAATCGATTAACAAATCAATCAACATTTAATCTTTCAGGCATATGGAGATTCCTTGTTTGATTGCCCCACAGTACGAACTCTAGACATATTATCGGCACGAAACATATCCACACATCAGTATCGCTTTGAGTGGAGATCAAAGTTGTCACCCTTACCAGAAGTTTCCGGTTAGTATTAAATGCTGGCCAACTTGATTGTGCGTCCTAGCTAAGGGCAGTATGTTTCTAGCTTATATTCATACTGTCTTTGCTTACCATTGGAGGAACATTAACTTTCTAACACAGTAAATCGCTTCATACTTTGGTTGTGAACATGTTACTGTTTAATGTTGGAGTACAGCGCCGTCGTATGAGTACGGCGCAAAACACTAATCAAACAAACAAAAGCTTGATTGTGCTGTTCATACCAGCAATAGAGTGAAGTTTGACTCGAAAATTCTGCCTAATCAGCCACCCAAATCCTGTGATTTTACATTTAGTATAAAATGATTGGGAAAAGGATGACACACTGGCTGATATCAGCATTATTCTTCGTCAATATCTGATTTTAAATCCTTTTTCAAACTAGTCTAAAATCTGCATATATGTATGTCGATCTCTTTACCAATTCCCAATGTTGTATAAATATTCTGACAAAATTTGTTTCAATGAAATTGATACCTGTCTGTTTTGAAATCCACAATATTCATGCTTTAATTTATTACGGAAACCACCTGTTTAACTGATCCACTCGAAGACCTCGGTGTTTACTCAGACTATTACTATACCTCTACTGTTTTTACACAATACAAAAGTAGGCCTTAGTTGTTAAAATTTGCTAATTCCCGGTAAAAGGTGCGTTAGTGTTTAGAGTATTTCCCGGTGGGAGGAGCGTTGTGACGTTGACCAATCAGCGACGCTTTGCCGGAGTTACATGTATGAAAGCGTTCTCAAAACATGACGTCATAATACCGATGCTGACGAAGACTGTTCTGAGACGTCATGTTTTTGACGTCGTGCTGCAGATGTTCCGAAAACGGGAAAACGTTCTAGAAAAGGACATCGACCCTTTATCAAATGGTTTTCGTCTATCTCACTAATGTTGACAACTGATCGAATATGTTAGAATTAAATCTTCATTCTTATTAAGCTTTCGTATCAGAATAATAAAACAGTTAAAGTATACCATTGAGGGAGTAAGCAAGATTCTGGTTCCCCGAGACAAAACCTATTTCCATCGGCTTCGCCACGTGAAATAGGCCTTGTCTCGGGGGAGCAGAATCTTGCTAACTTCCTCAATGGTATACTTTAACTGTATAATATAGGACCTGTAATCGATCAAACATAGACATTATGTCACCGTGGTCTTCCATACATTGACAGGAGTTCCCCACGGATCGGATCTGTTCTACCTGTTTGGATCTCCACTTCGAGGACATAAATTGTATACGTATACAGCTGAGGACAAAAACATGAGCATTATCATGATGAGGCAGTGGAGCCACTTCGTCAAACATGGGTAAGTGACACCGTTAATATGAACGGTAACAACAGTATTTCGGACGCGGGTTTCTGGGTTTATAGACGTGCTGTGAATTATGTACGAGGGGCTTATGATGCGTTCCGATCCTAGCGTATCTTTTGACAAAAAATTGATATCTTTTTCAACATAACCTCCTGTCAAATCGATACAAAATACAGTGAAGTCACTTCGTCAAACATGGGTAGGTGACACCGTCAATATGAACGGTTATATCAGTATTTTGGACTCGGGTTTCTGGGTTTATAGACGTGCTGTTTATTATGTAGATTATAGATTATTTTTCTCAACATAATCTCCTGTCAAATCGATGCATAATACAAAACTATCAACATTTTGTTTGTTTAAAAAACAACTTTTGAATATGTTTGATGGAGCTAGATAAGAAGAGTTAGGCGAGTGTCGAATATGTTCAAAGCCACAATAATTGATGGCAGCTAAGGCAATGATTGGTGTGTATATATACTGGAGCATTGTTTGGACGAAAGCAACTCTGCGTAAACGCCCGTTCTCACGGTGCGATTCGTAGAAACGACTGTAGGGGATTACCCTAATTTGTGGCGTTTTGATTGGTTGAGTTTTTTAAGGACCAATCGAAACGCTGCAAATTAGGGGAATACCCTACAGTCGTTGCTACAAATCGCACCGTGGAAATGCACCTGCATACGTTGTTTTCCTTAATGCTGTCCAGGAGCTGGTCCAATGAATGTCTGGCACTGTAAAAGGTAGACTATCATTATATTATTTCATAAGCATCATAGAAGACAGAAAAA
>JAUELC010278644.1:0-10187 GCA_031471745.1 Cryptochiton stelleri
CTTTCTGTTCGTGTGTTCAGTTCGTATTTTGTTTTGGCCTGTGGTATATATTCGAGTGAGAAGATTCCTTCCTATGAACACAGACGACTGTGTGTGTGTGTTTGTCGTGCTCTTCCATATAAGATAATGGGTGTTCTAGAGTCCGCCTACATATATTTGACGTAGCCTACACCTGTCACCACTTACAAGATAAGAGCACAGATTTTCATGGCGCACGAAGACTGAACGATCAATTATTAGATATATAGACACGAGGAGCAATTGCATAATAAACTGATACTGATACTTTATTTCGCGACAATTGAGACACACTAAAGCTCAACCGAAACGTCTTCTATTTAATAATTTATACATGGGTATAAACTAAAACTATGTGAAACCTGTTATTATGTTTCAACCTGTCTATGAATGTTTCGACCAGAGTAGAATGATTTCTTTCTGGGTAGAATGGTTGCTATCTGGGTTTCTTTATGAGTATAATGGTTTATTGCTGGGTAGAAATGTTTCTACCTGGTTAAAATACCATCTGAGTAACGTTAGAGGGCCTAACTTTTAATGCTAAGCAACCATTATTGAATTAACTGTTTTAATAATATGATCCACAGTTTACACAGAAAAGCTATCCGAGATAAGTGATCGATCGAGGAATCAATTGAAATGATATCAATTATAAGTAAAAAAAAATACATATATATTTTTGATAAATGAAGAGAAAAAAATTTGCTTAACACATACATATATATTGTTATAAATGCAGAGGGACAAATCGCTTGCCTCCACCTCAAATCGAACCCGGGCCTCTTGGTTACAGGCCCAACACTCTACCCACTGAGGTACAGAGGCTCACGATAGAATTCTAACCTGAATTCCAACCCAGTTAAGACAGTGTTTCTATATATTATTTTATCAAGTCTCAGGTTTAATTTCGAAAATGGCGAAAAATGATTTCGCTTGCTTGATTGATTAGCTTTTATTAACGTAGCACTTAAAGGTGTTTCCCTTTTATATGACGACGGATTATCCATTATTAACTCTGCCTGACTTAAAACGACAGGAAACCTCGTAAAGACCACCCCCGCGATAGCCAGACACCTCGTGTAACTTCCACTACCCGAGGTCCACCGGATGACTTGATTATGTGAGGTACATCGAAGGAGGAATAGGAGTCCAACACGCTAACCACTGAGCCACAGCCGCGGGCCTGCGAAGCACATTTATGTGAGATAATATGGTTAATGTTTAATAACTTAAATCTTATGAAATTTGGTCGCAGGTGTTGCTGGATATCGCTTGAGGTTATAAATCACCTTTCTTTGTTTGCAGTCAATAAACCGTTTTTCTCAGCTCTAGAATGACATGTTGGCAAACAATAACATGAATTTAACAACATACGTACAAGATCAAAAAGACCCTTGACGCTGTGTGATCTTTGCCTCATAAAACACTGGTTCATCGTTCACTGACATGATAGAGAGTCTTCTTACTCTGGAAGTATCTTCCATTGACTCGTTTTCCCTGCTTTATCTTCTTGTGAATCAAGTTAAATTTTAATTCAATGTAATTGTTTATTTTTGTATAGAACTATCCACAACTGATTAACTACAGTGAGCTCTAGTTATACAGTAGTTAACACAAGACAATGATGAAGACAGTTATCGATCTATAAACAATATTTTTGTTCTAACGGTAACATAAGTCAGTTTGTAGAAGACGCTATATGGTTGTCAGTGTGCTCCATAGTAATTTGATCTTAATATTAATTCATATAAAATACTCTTGTTAACATATGAATGATAACTCTCATGATGTTTTTTTTATTGTAACCTGGATTAATTTGAACACATGGCTTATTTTCTTAAGTTAAACTAAAATGTATTCATGTGTTTAAGCGAGTGCACGTGTTGTGTGGAAAAAGAACGCTGGTATTCAGCTCGATCGCATGCCTACAACATATAATCCGGAAGAGAGTCTTCTAACTTTAGAAGACACGACGTGGCCAGCGCTTGACAGACTACAGATTGTTTCCGGATTAGGTTTACAAGTAATTTGTTTTTGAAGACCACTTGAAATTCGTTTGATCCTGATAGGGTCGTGTAGACCGAATAGATAATAAGCAATCCCCAGTTCTCAACAGTTTGGGAAATATATAAAGTTATATACGGCTATATAAACTCAATAGTTTGTGGCCATAAGAGCACAGCTATATTGAGAGTGCATTTTTATGTATTGTGCTCCTATCTGACCTTTAGTTTATGCCGAAAAATAACACGCTGCTTGCAAAAATAGCAGTGGAAGAAGTTATCGCTGCTAGTTCATTAAATTGTTTTGTATTCTATTTGTTCTACAAAGTGGAGGTCTGAAATTTAAAAGCATTAAAATAAATGCTGGACACTATTTCTGCGGAATCATATAAACTATGTACAAACTTTAATAAAAAGACTGAATCTACATAGTTCCTTCCGCTAAAGACTAGAATTGTCGAGTTAAAAAATGTAGTTACATCCTTGTACGACTGATTAGAATATACACGTACAGTTGAATTTAACATTTAAGTATAATTAACTCCAGACAGCTTCTAACAAGTACGCCCCTGAAGCAGAGCCTATTTATATATACACACCATTTTCTTCTAGCCGCTAATTAATACGGAAAGGTTTATCGGGCATGCCCTCAAGAGGAATCTCTTTTCATTATCCAATCAAAATCCTGTACCGGTCTCTTCTGACTCTTTGTACTAACACTGATTGGCGCCCGAGAAAGTTATTTCAAGGACAGCCAGTTAAATGACCTCTGCCTAAGTTGCAACGTAAACAACTGCAGCCTGACACGCGCCTATGAAACAAGACAGATTTAATCTTGTTCGAAATGCTCCATCTGGTGGCCATCACCGGCAAGCCGTCCCCGATTTAAAACAAAATGGTCTGTATTTAAAAATAGCCCTGGACCGTACTAAAAAATGATATGTAGAATTGATTAAATGCAATTTAAAGATTAACTCGTACGCTTTATAAAACCAATCTGACCCATTGCTTTGTTACAGACAGTGCCAATGTGCGTTTTAAAAACAAAACTGTGATGACATTAAAATACATAGATCTTTGATTTATGGGGTTCGTTCTAAAACGGGTTCTCCATTATAATGTGCTTTTTTGTTGGTAAACTAAATGACTGAAAATTTGAAACATTTAACTTTAGCTCCCAAGCATAACACCAATTATATCAATGTCTTTCTGTAATCATTACCAATCTGTAGAACTAGTGATCTCCCTTCCAACTTTCATGTCGTCTGCATATAAAAGCTTTTTGTATTATTTAAAGTTGCCGGAAAGTCGTTGATAAAACACTGACCATCAAAGGGCCCAAACCGAACATATTGAAAAATTTAGAATACAAACGGAATTATATCTTTCTTTTGATCTTTCCCCAGTTTCGAGTTGCAGCACAGACAAAATGTTGAATTATTTAATCCTATAAGATTCTTTCTCCCTGCGTTTACTCTCCTGAGTCAAAAACTGCGGTTTTCTTATTCGACATGATTTCGAAATTATCCCCACAAAGAAAACAAGTCCAGCTATTTAGTTGGAAACTTAAGAGGAATTTTGGCTTCTCCAACTTACTCCAACTTCTTACCAGTGATAAGATATATATAACATCGTCTGAGTCAAAGTTCTAAACATCTGTTAAATAAACATTTCCAGTTTGTTACCATACGAAAACCTTATCTGGTATATAAGAATCCAACTTACACATAGTTTCATGCATTTTGAAGACTTACCTGACAATATTTTGGGGTGATTATCTTGTTTTCGTACAGGTACTGAATCTTCGTTGTTACATACAAGGGTTTCAGACAAAGAAAGCGGATAGTATATCCTCTTGGAACAACCGCCATAAATAAGGCAAAGCAGGTCTGATTAATTGAAGCGAAGGGACTACAATTCCGTATCTTCCCAAACCAAGGATTTTATTCTAGCAAAGATGACAATTCATGAGAAACCAGTATATTTTAAAATTTCATTATTGGTATGGGGTGAAAAAAGGACATAGCATGGAGAAGTTGGCGGGATGAAGTTTAATGTAACAGTCGTTGATTAAGACTGGTGATAAAGATATCAAGGTCATCACAGCCAGAGGACAAACTATAAAACTAGTGTTAAGATATCTGTGATAAGAGCTATTTATTCAAAATGAGATAAACTATCGAGCGAGAAGCTTATCGAATGGTTGTCCTTTTTCAATAGCATGAAAATGCCGAAGTGGCTTGAGAATGACCAACTGTATGTAAATTGTTGATCTCCTTCATGAATTAATGAAATTTCCAAAAATACTTCGACCTCGCATATGGGTATTTTTAAAGGTAATCTTCAAGCTGATATACGAGTTATGGCAGCCCGCACCGATCTTGAAACTAATTTCCTTTCCATCGTGTGTTTTTATTATAGATCGGGTTCATTATGTTCATTTACCAAACGGGTCGATTGGTTTGTCCAGATGATCAAGCTATCTGGCTGTTTATTGGGCAACTGAGACAGTGACCAATCCAGAGCCCCACGATGCCTGACGTCATTGAACGCCTGGTAGATGATTATGTCCGATCTAAATACGACAAAACAATAACGGGAGCTAATTTAGATTTCATTTTAATCGGATTGTAAAGTGGACTATCTATCGTGATGGCAACCGAATTGTTTTTCTTCAGTGTATACGATTGATACATTAGGCACGCCTATGCCATAATAACAATACTAATAGACTGAATTCTGGTTCGAGGGCACCACAAGACAATGTCTCATTGCACGAGGGTTGAGGAAACAAGCAATTTACACAATAGATGCCATGATTTAGTTACATTTTGCTTTTAGCTGATTAGCTGACTCCCTTAAAGTGTTCCATTAGAAACAAAATAACGACTGTTATATATAGGAGCAGATGTGTTCAGTTATTGCCGGCATATTCTTTATCTTAGTATTGATCCCTTAATAGAGATAGATGGCATGTTTAGTTTGACCCCACAGTTTAAAAGCGATCCGTATCATCTATCCACCAGGGTATACTATATCTAACGGTGCGTTAATTGTGCGCTGTTCTGTACACCCTCACTATGATGCTCTATTCGCTTTTGGCAATTGTTATTTTTACAGACTCTGCTCTCGGACAGCGTAAGTATGGCTTCTATTTGTTTCTTACTTATTCATACTTACTTATATTTCTAATTCATCTCGTGTTCTAGGTAAACTCTCAGAGACAAGATTTTTCAATGTATTTTAATCTCGAGTTGTTATGGATAACCTATTTACATCTCGAGAGAAGGTAATAACTATTCATGTGTACTTAAAGTACATGTGTGACTATTTAAGAAAACAATTTGCGTTTAATATAACGTTTATACGTATATGTTGTCAACAACTACAAATGAGTAATTATTGCCTTCTATCGAAATATGTAAATGTTACCCCATAACAACTTGAGATTAAGATACATTTACATTTGCAGCTGAAAGTTTAATTAGAACAGGAGATGATTCATGGGTTGTAAATTAATTGAGATTCCTGTGCCCTTGTGATTAATCTGAACATAGTCTTATTCTGTCCAGGTCAAATATGTTTATGTAATAATCAGACATTGTACCTATTTGATATGATTTACATTCCCAAATATTCGCTTCTGCGGAAATCTCTTTAGTTAATTCTGAAAATTTAACTGATTTTGAAAAAGACATGGTATAAATAAATGTTAAGGCACTGCATAGTCAATCGGCGCCCAACATGAGGATAGGGTGGGTAGCAATGACCATACACCAGCGAAAATATCTGAGAAATTGTAACCGGGATACTCTTTACGGGTTCCAAACTGCCTTCAACTTAAACTACGTATTAACTGGTTGCACCAATTGTCTTAGTAAGTAAGTAAGTTTATTAACTCATAGATTTGTACAAAGGTGAAAAGAAACATATATAATTTATATGACAAACAAGCAGATAAGTATACATTAGAAGGATCCTAAACCCTTGAGCGTGGAGCTACGTTTATTGGATTTAAGCCCTTGCTGACAATCGTTGAAAAATTACTCCTGATTTTTTACAGCATTGTAATATTCTCTGGGGTAAAGCATTCAAAACCCATCTCACTCCCAGTGTTAAATTACAAAATACATTTTTCCGTTTAATCAATGTGTCCCGTAGCAATAATCATACTGGTCTTCTTTGGCAGAAATTAGAAATTTGACCTTTGGATTGTTCTTATAAATTCCAATATATTTTGTTTTCTTATAAGTTCTTTCGACATGCATATATATTACCTGTACACGTTTCTGATGTGCTAATCCACAGTATAAAAGGATCTGAATTTAATTTATGTATTGAATACTACCAGTCAATGTTGTCCGGTAGGTATTTTTTATAGCTGGGCCTTAATTATGGAATAGTCTGCCCTCAAATATTAAATCCTTTATATCTCATGATTCTGTTAAATCTAAGTTAAAACTATGAAAACTATACCTGCTAAATAATGCATTGTGATAATTTCGGTTTACAAATTGTTTTGTACAAATGTTCTTGTTTCAGAACTGTTACATAATAGAATATAATGTTAATTTATATCTTATATATTCAAATGAATTGTCTAATTGTTATCTTTTATTATTTATTTTCTCAATTTATTTCTGGGATAAAAACAAGCCCTTTGGGGTTTATATCCCGCTGACTAACTTGTACGCATAAAATATGTAACTATGTATTATTATTTGTCAGTGAAATAAAAAATTTGAACTTACACTTGAGTCTGTGAAATATGGTGCGATATATTGTTGTCTTGTGGCAAAGAAAACAAAATTGCAAAGAAAGGACCTTGTTCTATAAAATGATATCCATCGTCAATTACATTAGTAATGCATTTGGAGTAGAATCTGAGGTTATGTGGTACCCCCACGGTGTCCCAACTCAATATCTAACATGTGATTATCAGTTCTGAACTGAGACAGAAAATTGCTGGGGCAGGAGATAGCTTTGACCATTTTGTAAATTTTGAACTTATTTGAATGTTCCATTTTACTCCACCATTCTTGTTAGTATTGATCTTGTATAACTCTATACACTTTGTTTACTCGTCAAGCCATGCCGGAGATGCGTCTGGTCTTAATGGTCGGTCAGTGTCCAATACTGTTCAACTGTACAGTGTAAATTGTTACAAGTGGAAACTGTTGGTTAGCATGATTTTTTTTCTTATTTGTAACGAAGTCCACTCTGTTATTGATTGATTGATTTTGTTTAACGCCGCATTCAGCGGTATTTCAGCTACGCTGCGTTGTGTACATTATTTGTATAAAGTATACATTTGGTTAATCGTTGTCCAATTTGCAGCTTCCAAAGTTGAAAGCATGAAGTTGATACATGAAAAACCGAAAAAACCCGTAAAAATTAAAGATATAGGATATTTAAAATAGTTCAAGTACAATCTTTTTTTCTAAATCGGGTGTTGAGATACACACCGATCCGTTTGAGAAACTTGATGACAACATCGCCAGGAATGTTGCAAGACAATTCCTTTATAGAGAATTATTCCCTAAAAGGTTCAAGTCCAAATATTCACTAAATATGTGTTTGTTGTCGTACATGCAGTCATAAATTACACACAGTAGAGCTTCTCCATCTTGGTCAAGAAGACTTTTGTGGGTGAGGTGACTATGGCCAAGACGAGATGTTCAATGGGACCAACTCTATTGATGACTTCGCGAGTAAACAGATTCCACTCTGTTGCAGATACAAATTTGCATTATTAAATTCTTATACCCTAAATATATCTGTATAAGTAAACCGTATTTACATTGGTTGTAAAATAATAAATCGTTTATCTTTTTATTGATAAATACTTTTGTTTCTTCGACTGTCTATTTCTCGTCCATGTTTTCGGAACTATAAGCATAATTTGTAAATACATTATAAGACTTTGGCCTAACGTGTGTGAATAATGAAAAATAAAGAAGTGTGAAAAAAACATGAAAAGCAATATTTTGACGACTTCTCGATATGCACAAAACTTATATATATATTTGTTTAAATGCAGAGAGAAAAAATTGTATTTCCCGGTGGAGGCAAGCACATTTTTCTCTCTTCATTTATAAAATATATTTTTAAAAAGATAATCACACTGGAACAGGGATAACGATTAATAAAAAAATCGATAAATCATCTTATGTTCTAGATAAACTCTCAGAGATAATCTTTTTCAATTGATTTTAATCTCGAGTTGTTATGGATAACCTCTTTACATCTCGAGAGAAGGTATGTGTAGTTATTTACAGGATATAGTGTATATGACAAAACACCGGAATTGACCCAAAAGCCTATCAGGTAAGAATAAGAATTGTAAGTTATAAGAAAGGGACGGTAGTTTTGCCTTAACTAGTAAGTCTTTAAGATTTGTATTCCTTTTATAGGCTACAATAGGTCTCTGTGGTAAGGGTTTAGTCATTTTACGTACCACTTTTTGATCTTCCTCGTTGCTGTTCTTTACAGAGGCACCGACGATTCTGTCGCTGGATACGAGTCGGACTCTACAATCAAAAGACCCCACCACCAACCCGTTAACAGAGGGATCTTATCTGGTCATTGATAAAAATGGTACAGAAACCTGTTCCAGGTCAAGCAAAAATATGGTTTCTTGGTGGATGATAGATCTGGGTGAAGTATTTTATATCAGTGGAGTGGCTATTCAACCCCCTTCCTCGAGTATGTCATCCATTATTTATATTATTCAAATGCTGTTTTTATATATTTTTTATAAATGAAGAGATACAAATTTGATTCACTCCACGGGATTCGAACCCGGGACCTGTGTTTATATATAAATACCTTGGTATAAGCCTGAATTATTTTCTTTACGGCGTTTATAAGAACAAATTATGCTTATCATTTTAGAGAGACTTTTCTATAACAGACCAAAGTTTAATGCTTTTCCGAAAATATGAACTTTGAGAGTATACGATTTATAGCAATGAAATGTCATAAAATCAGAATTACGATCGTTATGCCACAAGTACAAGGTTTTTCGGATACTATACAGATGAGATCTATACTGAGTTATATCTACAGTACAGACTAACACTAACTTAACCTTTAACGCGACGGGAACAAACACAACAACTCGCCTATAACGAATCGCGCCAGTCCGCGCTCTGACGCGTTAAAAAAAAAATACCCATCTATACGTCTTAGCAAGCGCGTCGTGGCGAAAAGTATAGTACTCCTGCATGTATAGTATGCGCGTTTTGCTAGTTTCATGATCGCGTTTGTCTTTAAAAGAAGCGACAGATTAGACGCATGTGATTTGCGCTAACCGGCGCCTAAATTATTTGCTGCGTCAGGATTCAGCGCGTTTTCGGTGCGTTTTAGGTGCTTCCAGACGTTAAGTTAGTTCTTGTCTGTACTATACCTACAACAGTCATATTCGTCAAGGCCGTAGGTCGAGATCTATATGACTTCTCTGGGTCTGTATAACTCAGTATAGACGGAATTCAAAGGCCATAACTGTGTTATTATATGACATTCATTAAATTGACATAGACAATAAAACGCAATGGTTGAACTCAAAGCAGAGAACAGAATAGATGTATGTGTTTGGTTGAAATTGAGATACCTATGCAGGTCATTATGCTTATTTATTAATCACCTGTGTGTATTTGGTTGTAATACGTTCTTCTCAGCCCACGTTATACGGAAAAATATGAGTTCAGAGGACATGCCTGGCACGCGAGGGCCAATATTGGATAAGTTTTTTCAGCTTCAGCTCCAATCTCAATCAGAGTTATCGTTCCTTATTCTAGCGCGAGTGGTGCCATCTACAACATCCGACGACATTTTGACAATCACAAATGGCGAGGATGTCGCAATGAAACATGGACCTTCCGAAGCGACGATGTTCTGCGAGAGTCCATAATGGTGACTAGATGTGTGATATATTAATCAATGACATTATAAGATATCAAATGCTTGCAGAGGAAGAAGAAAGGGTGCATCAGGCGATATCAGCGTCGAAAGACTATGGAGATGAATTTGGGGTTGAAGTCGAGGAAGTGTCAGCGCCTGACATTCGTGACATCTCCCTGAATAGTGTAAATATCAACTCACCTGAAAAGCACATAAAACGCCGACGATCAGCTTAAAAAATGTCTTGTATCAAACCCTCGTATC
>JAUELC010278655.1:0-10186 GCA_031471745.1 Cryptochiton stelleri
GTTCTGTGCATTGTTCTACATTTTCAGTTCAAAAATGCCTTGATTTTGTTTTTGGAGAGGCGATCATAACCTTCTACAATATTGCTTATGAAATGCCTGTTACTAAATGTTGTTCATAAAGCCAGTTGGCCTTTGGGTGCTATGCTTGGTGTCCACATACTGTGACATATTATTAAACACACCTGTGCGAAAAATGGCGTTTGTTCTTGTCAGTTCTCAAACCCGGTGACTCTGTGTCCCGGATTGCGAGAGGTGTGCATATACTTCTTCCATATTATCAGAAACATCAATGTGTATAATTGCTAATATATATTTTCAGTTCACATAGCCGGGTCGTTCTGTGGCGCTGTGTTGGGAGACGTGACAGGTGCTGAGATTAGGAGCAGTCATCATCCCATTTTATCATCGTGTACCATCACACTGGACGCTGCTACAGATAGATACTCCGCAGCGCAAAACTTCATCGTCTCCTTTAACGACATCAATATCGAAGACTGTGACGTTACTCTTTCCCTGTATGATCTCGCCAACACTTTGGGACAACGTTTGGTATGACAAACTTAAAAAAATATATATTGAAACTTTAAAACAGGAAAAATTATTGTCTGTTACGATTATGTAAATTCCCTTACAGTAATTTATTTATTGCAAATAGTGTTGATAAAAATAAGTAAATTCATTTATTATTCACGTATACATATTAATTATCTTCCATTGGTGAAAGCTCCAAGTCATCGCTGGTTGAACAGTGAAATAAACCACCAGTTGGTTGTATACACATATGGACTTTAAACCTGCTAAACTACATGTATCATGCAGTGTGATATAGAACTAACCCTCATAAAAAAACAAGGTAAAAACGGCCAAAAACCGTGGTTTGCCATAACTTTCATGCAGTGTGATATAGAACCAACCCTTACAAAAAAATAACATGGTTTACTACGGTGATTTGGATTTTTTTTTTACCATGGTATAATGTTGGGGTTTTTTTTATAAGGGAAACACATTGATAAATGCTATTTTTCCTTTAATATCCAGACCCATGTCACGTGCCATTCACCTATTCCGCCTGACATGTTTACATCATCAAGATATCTCACCATAGTTTTAGTAAACCGGAAACTACAAAGAGGATTCTCCTTTCGGTTTACAGTTACTGCTTACACTAAAGGTGATTTTATCCAAATTTTATTATTTTATTGTTTATCAAAACGTGTGTTTGTTCAGATATAAAATCCAAAGCAAAATTTTAATTTGAAGACCAAAATTCGTGTTAGAAACATTTGAAATATAGATTATATGTTGGAAAAGTTTTTTTGCGGTTAACATTATTATTATTTTTATATTTTAAAATTTCGTGTCCCATTTTTTTGTTTACATTGGCTTTATTTTACATTATGTTATTATTTCCTTCCAGATGTATGTCGGAATTTCCAGTGTTTGGATGGTTATTGTATAGACAGTGATTTAGTCTGTGATAAAATCCAGCATTGTCTGGATGGCAGTGACGAATCCTATTACTATCCAGCTGATTGTTCTTGTAAGTAGAACTTTATCATGTTCTTTCGCTAGTTAATTTAGTCAATAACAAGGTCTTTTTGTTGTTGGCTATTTCGTTATAAAACACATTTTAATAATTTGATTATCTTTTAACAATGCTTGTTAAATTTATGTCGAAAACAACTTGTTGTAATATTTATTTAATCTCTTTTCTTTATCTAGCCTGGAGTCACGTGTCCTCCACAGCGTATAATATATTACGGGTGGGCGTGGGTGCGGTGGTGGGACTGGTGGCTGCGGTCACCCTCACCTGTGTGGTGGTCAGTGTGATTTTCCTCATCTGGTACCGGCGGAAGACCACTGAGTACAGACAAATAATAGAGACGAATCGACCTGGTGAGAGAGAATAAATAAATGATTTCATAGCTTTCATTAGTACATTATATTTTTCCGATGTGAAAGCATATTATATATATGAAACAAAAACAAGTGAAAGAACCCAAAAATTTCGAGCGAAACACACATATATATTTATCTTGCTTAATGCAAATGTTTTAGGATATTTGTACCAAATAAATATTTTAATTGCTGCCCAGTAATTTAATTTGCTTCTTATACTACAATATCTAACTAAAGTTTTAAAGTGAAGAGTTTGTTTATTTGAGCAGTTGGCTAAAATTAATTGATGGCGGGGCAAGGTATGTTACATTTGTTCAGGAGTTGTACGGACACTATACTTATTGCCCAATAAATATTCTGGAAGGGCTTTGATACACGAAGTTACATTATATCTATCAGTTACTCTGAAACATCCCCACCTCTCATTTGAAAACCAAACACTTTAAATCTTGTATTATTGTCTTACTGTTTACTCGTGGAGGACACTGCCGTCATTCGCAAAATGCATTGTCTTTAATATATGGTTCAAGGTTCCCTTTATAATTTCGTTTTCTAGGTGATTCATTAGAAATGATAGTTGATGAAGAAGACGAGAGTTCTCTGAGTGATGAACAAACGTTGATGTATCCGTATCCTTGTAGTGCCACAGGTCCGCCAAGTAAGTTTTAACGCTTTGTTGACTTCAAATAATTCTAGAGATAAAAGCAAAAACTATTTTGGTTTAAAAATCCAATCTGATAACAAAAACTTACCCATTTTTTCTTAAATAAATAAGCATTTGCATACTTATGAAAGCCTGTCTGTCATTACCAATTATTAATTATTGTTATATGTAGGCCATTAACTCCCACCTCTCGTACAAAGTAGATGGGGTATACTGGATTCAGCTTGTACGTCCGTCCATTAACTTGAAAATGGCTGATCGGATTATAACCAAACTCGGGATATAGCTTGGAATTGTGTTTGCATACACATGTATGTTAGTCTGCAGGTGGCGCCACCTGGTGGTGAAGTCTAAATTTGTCCGACGGACCGTACAAGATTCGTTTCCGAGCATTATTTTTTTGTTAAAACGCTGATGGATTATAATCAAATTTGGTACATGTATTTATGTTCTAATTGACAATATATCACTTGGGTTTGTGTTTCGTATCTGTTCGCCTTCAACTGGCGGTGTCTGGTGGTCAAGTTCAAATTTTGTTCGGGCTGTTATGAAATTATTCTATTTTCTGGTTAAGGAAATGTCGGGGACCTTAACGTGGCTCAATTGGTTGTGCATTGGATTAATGAATCCATTGATCCAGGCTTACTGCCTGGATTCATTCCAACAACATCTAAACGGAGGCCTTCTAGATCTTTTCTATTTCAATCGGTACTCCCTAGGGATTTTAAGGGATCGTATCCCTGTATACTACTGTGACCATTTCCACGTTTCAGCAGCCATTGATTGTTCTGGAGAATAAGACATAGCAAGTTTTCATTTTTTCCATTCCTGTCAGCATGTATGTTTATTAGTGGCAATTAAATATTTAATTAACCCGGATAACTTCTTATTTATTTGTCCACAAACGAAAAACGAAAGCTGTGGCCACCGCTGATTACCTGTCAGCCTACAGCATTCGCACACGGCAATCAGGGAAGGGGGTATCAGTTAGCCCCAATCTTCGTATAAAAGGACACAGTGCTTTAATGTTTTGTGTAAGTCAACATTTGTTTGAAATATTCATTCTAGGTGCGATTTGGATAATGAAGGCGATGTTTTCTTTCATGCGCAATGTATGGCGTGTGATTAACATGACATACTTCTCGGCGATTTTATTTTCCTATTATGAATTTTGCCATATTTTGTCTGCTTAAAAGTAACATTTGTCTCTTGTGTCTATTCGCCCTAGATACGAATAAACACTTCATAAGTCATTTCCATCCTTGTTTCTTTCTCTGTTCCAGCTTACTGTCTGGATACTATAACTGACTATGGATCAACGACAAAGATTCCTCTGGTGGAAGAGACGTCTTTTAGTGGCTCTAAAGTTTAATAAGAAAGACACAGATAGGAAATGGATCATGTTCAGTTTGCCACAACCCTCGGTGGTATTCTCCAGTATGTTTATCACCAGCAGGTCATTTGAGAGAATTTGGAGTAATCGTGTGAAGCTAAGCCTATATTTATAACAAGAAATACACAGATAGGAAATGGGTCATATTTAGTCAGTCTAGACCTTGTGTAGTCTACAATCCTCGGTGGTATTGTCCATTGTGCTTATTGCCGACAGGTCAAGTGATCAAATTTGGAGTTATCAATTGATGCTAAGACTTGTATTTATAATTCTGTCACGTTGTAAGCAACGTGACCAACAGAGATCAATTCCAGGAGAACCCACAAGTGGGACGAACGAGTGAAACAAGAACAGCGCAGAATTGCATTTATGTTTGCATGACAGTCCTTAATGTCCACCTTCATCCTGTCAAGGTTAAAAGGAAGAGAACACAAATTTACACTGTGGAAATCGCATTATGTTCAGATCACGTGAATTCCATTGATGTTCTTTCAGATAATCATTCGTATATCGAATTATAGTATATCCCCGGGAAAAGTCTAAGACCTGGACTGGTGATCCACATTACCCCTCACTGATACTTTATCAATATTCGTGTTGTCAATATTTGAACTCGAGTGTGCAAGACGGTGTCATTGGCCAATTGTAATATTATCCTATGAAGGGTTATTGATCGAAAACGAATAATAAAATGATGACAGTGGTACTATTTGTATTTTCCCAAAAACAACACTCAGTGAAGCAGCTGTCTAAGCGGTGTTTTGTTATTGAAAATTAAAAGATTTTCTCAAAGCGAAGCACCCGTAAGAAAATTTACACCGTTATAATTATGCCTTTAAAATTTAATTGTATGTGATATAAGTCGTATTTTCACAAAACATATCCACTCGACAAGTGTAGTCGACGTTTATCAAATACGCAGATTTTCGTCTCGGCATGTCCCTTTTGTACTCAAATTTGAGCGTAAAGCTTTATTATTAACAATAAAACTTAAGTGAGTGTAAGAACCCAACCAGTGAAAATGATACAGGGGACATTAATTTCAGAATGATAGTAATAGCGTTTAGCTCAGCAACCCTGTTTGTGGCATCTTCAACAATACAATGGCCTTATCGAAAGTAATGGTTGACAACTCATGAGAACGAATGGATGCGTCATATTGACATATTGCTTATCAAAAATGATTTAAAAAGACTTATACTATTAAGCTGTGTGTGCGGAGATCACGGTCAAAGAAACAGCTTTGGTGTGGAATAGGAACTTGGAAAGGTATTGTATGGTATTATTGTACTGGCGCATGAAAGCGTCTGATATGAACTTGGCATTTTTTTCCTGTGCCATTTCAAGACATTCGCCATGATGATAAAGAGGCTTAATGACACTCTAACCGTCAAAGACTAAACATTTGAGATTATTTATTATTTCAAATTCGTAAAATTGAGATATTGATCTTTATCCCAGAGAAGATCGGATAAAAAATATTTGAATTGGAAGACTCTTAACTTTAATGATCAAATTTGAAAACATAATTTCAAACAGTTATGTTTTGACAATCAATTAGCAAAGGTGTGCTGCGTGAAGGGGATTAACGGGCTAGTCGGAAATACCCGATGTGCATGTATAAGCAGTCTCCCTTTATTGTGTATTGAAAATGGTTATCAGAACTCTGCTTTCCTTTATTCACAGTTCATTAGGGGGTTATAGCACAATGACTGACATCACATGAGGTTGATTGGTGTTGATATTGATTGATATTTTTATTCACCAGAAATTTGTTTAAAGACATCAGGTAGTTTATTCCACTCACGACGACCAGCTATGCTTAAAGTATGACGAGAAAGATTTGTTAAACAAATTAGTCAGACTGTAGACGGAAACAGTGTCCATAAGTTCTTTCACTATCCTCTACTGCTTCCAATTAATTCTCGCAAATTATAACAGAAATAAATTGATTCAATTTGTTGATATTGAGGATCTTAAGTTTTCGGAAAATAGGCTCGGGATGTTGATGTTGATGTTTTGGGAGAAAAGTTAATAATTCGTAAAGAACGTTATTGTAATATGAAGAGAGGTTGGATATGAGTAGTATAAGTGTTGCCCCAGAGAAGATGAGTGTATGCAAGGTATGTGTATATGAGCGAGTAATACAATACCAACAAAGTTTTCTTATTAACACTGTTTCTTGTATGTTTTATTATGCCAATGTTTCGAGATATTTTGCTTGATATATAGATTATATGATGAGTCCATGTCAGCTGACGATTAAGGATGATACCAAGAAATTTAATTTCAGTAACAGAATCAATTTGCCTTCCATTTAGGGATAAAGTTGGGAGATTGAGCGGAACAGATTTTCGAAAAGGTTTTATGAGCCTGAATTAATTTTTGATATATTTAGAGACAACTTGTTTGCATGAAGCCAATTTTGAACAAGACGTAGTTGGGCACTCCTTGTGGTAATAGCGACTGATGAGTCTGTAGAAGAAAAATTGACACAGGTATCATCAGCTGGATGAGAAACTTAAGTATGTCAGAAGAGGAAATGACATCGTTTACATAGACGAGAAAGAGGATGGGACCGAGTATGGAGCTCTGTGGAACTCCACAGTTTATTTCTGCTAGGGATGAAAGGGAATTATCAAATGAAACTGATTGATGACGATTAGTTAAATAATTTTGAAACCATTAAAATGAAGTATAATGAAAGCCATAGTGTTGTAACTTAAGGAGAACTATGTCATGATCAACTGTATCAAAAGCTTTAGAGAGGTCAAAGAAAGTAGTAATTGTATATAGTGTGTTTTATTTTGCCGTCACTAGGTTATTGTACAGTTCATAGGCAGCAAGAGTAGTCGAGTGGTTTGATCTGAAGCCATATTGGTAAGGAGCAATTATATTGTTTAGTTCTAAATGGTTAGTAATCATATTTGTTGCCAGTCTTTCGTATATTTTACTTAAAGATGGGAGAATAGTTATAGGTCGGTAGTTTTCCAATTTTTAGGATCGCCGTTTTTGAATACCGTGAAAACTTTGGCTAGCTTTAAAGAATCAGGTACGTGGCCAGAGAGATAAGATAGATTTATAGCATGGGTTAATGGTTCTGAAATAATATTAGCTACAGATTTTAGAATGGAGGATTTAATACCATCCAAACCAGGAGAAGAGGATTTTAGTGAATCAGTAGTAGAAAGTACTTCATAAGGTGAAACTATGTTGAAATTAAAATGAGATAAAACAGGGTATTGTAAGAAATTTGTGGGGTTTAAGTCAGTATTTGGAATATTATCTTTCAAATTATCAGCAACAGAACCAAAGTAATCGTTAAACTAGGAAGATATTTGTTCAGGGTTAGAAACAATTTCACCTTTTGAAATATATGTTTTCGACATGGATGAACATTTGTTGCGGTACATAAGTTTATTTATAACTGTACATGTGCCTGGGATGTCGCGGTTAACGTCGTTAAATTATTTTTCGAAGTAATGATTTCTAGCAGTAGAAACTAATTTATTCAGTTTATTTCGGTATTTATGGTAAGTATTGCGATTAGTTACACTTTTGGTTCTTAGATGCATCCGATATAGAGTATTTTTGGTATGTATAGAATTTAATATAGCTGGCGAAATCCAAGGTTTAATAATTTGAAATTTCTTTTAAGTAAAATCTGTGATCGGAAAAGTGTCTTGATACAAAGCAGTCAAAATGTTATTAAATGAATTGACTGCTGCTTCCGCATTGTCTTCTTGAAAAAGACTTTCCCACGATACGTTTTTAGCCCTTTCGGAAAAAAACTTCTTTGAGCTCTGGGGTTATTTTACGGTATTTATAAGACATAGATCGAGTTTCATTTTTAGAGTGATTGCTACGAATTGAAAACACAGGAAAATGGTCGGTGATGCCACTGAGGAATAGTCCAGAAAGCGGTCGTCGTGGAAGTTAGTGAAAATGTTATCAATAAGGGTTGCAGATCGATCAGTGACACGGGAGGGTTTTGTAATTTGGGGGTAAAAATAATTTAATTTCATTAAATTATGGAATTCATTTGTATGAGCGTGGTGTTGGCTCTTAAACATATCTATATTGTAGTCACGTAGAAGAATACATGTTTTACCTTCAGGAAGCTTATTAAGAAATTGGAAGAAGTGGTTATTAAACTGTTTTATATCAGTGCTGGGTGGCCTATATACAATGGCAATGACAATGACAAATGTGTTATCCTCTAACTCCACATCAACCAAGAGAGATTCGTATTCAGATTGATAAGAAAGATCTTGAAGGATGGTACATGATTTCAAATTGTTATTGATATAGAGTATGACACCACCGCCTTGACGTTTTGATGTAGAAGAAGAGATGGCGGTGAAACCAGGGATTGAATAAAGGAGCTCAGAGGAAGAGTCAAGCCAGCTCTCAGAGAAACCTAAAACGGAAAATTCGTCATCGAGATTATGAACAAAGCATGTAATTTCGTCAAAATGTTTTTTAAGACTTCTAACATTCATATGGAGAACTGAGAAATGACTATCGTATGAAGGGGTTGGTGATTGCAGTTGATGGCTAAATGTTGACTCAGAGTAGTTGATTGATTGCTGATTATTTAGGTCATTCCTGTGGTTGATTTCATGTACATTGTCATCAATGAAGTTGTTAATGTATTCACAACTTGCATGGTACACAATTCACCTTTGAAGTATTAACAAGCATATATACAGCGATGTATTTTCAAATTCGTAGCCATAGGCTATGTGTAGAAAGTATGAACAACAATGGTCTTCAGTTTTAATACCCACCCTGATTTGATCTATTTATTCAAGAAATCTTTTCTTAAGTACACTCCCGAGGAATTTAATCCCGCCCCATTCACAGTAAAAAATTGATTTCCCAAAATATCTCGAAAAAGGATGTACGCTAATCCACAAAACAAACAGGTTGAAGTAATCGCGATTTTAAGTCCCAGATGTGCATCCTTATGCCGTTAAACTAGATTAAATCCATTTCAAGAATATGATCAAGCTGACAGTTGATCGTGTGTAGCGTCCCGGAATGTAATAAAATCCCTGAATATAATAAGTATTGCATTCCGGGCACCAGTGCTGACCGGAATGTAACAGTTATAACATTCCGGGCAGCAAATGCCTAATTTTGTCCCGGAATGTAATAACAATTTTTATTTGACTCCATCATTGTCAACTGCAAAATTTACCGATGGCACATGTCCGAGCCATAAAAGACAAAACGTATTTGGATTTTGATTCGCTTTAATTAAACTTTTTGCCTAATTTTAACTTTGTTAATCGATCTGATTTTGCATACTGACAAAGAATAACTTATTCCTTCCGAGTGAACATATTGATAAAATATTTTGACAATTGAAAATACACATTAAACGAGTAAGGGTGACACACATACACACCTAATGCATCCTGTTGGGGGTATTTAATGTTATTTTTCTAGAACATAAATTCTATAATAAAAATCCTAGATAGAAAAAAAATATGTTATGCATAATCTAATTTCGGTCTTCTCTTTAATCTCTACAGGTTCGCAAGCCTGAAATCGGACAGATTGATTCCCCATTATCAGTAGTATATGACAAAGCTCATAATTGTGACTTGAGCAAACATTTAATCCCATACCTACCAATATCACGCCTGAAGTCAACTTAAACTTGAACGATTGGTTCTTGATTCTTATCTAGCTAAATGTCAAATCTAATATCTTGAAAATCAAATTTAGTTAATCAGTAGAGTTATCTATGTGCATGATGAAAAGTTCTTGTTGCGACCGCTATAACCTACATGATATGCTATACCGGCTCATTGACCATCGTCATTGATGACCATGAGTTCATATCGTCTTCTGGACACTCTCACACAGGGGAGGTAATCAGATTTGCGGGACCGCGGCGGGTCCCTAAAGATTCCTGTCACCAATTTATGGCCATCATATTTGTACAGAAATATGACATGAATAAAATAATTTTTGACTTAAAATTATTGTTTTGAAATATTTCACTAAGGATAAGTTATTTGTATCAGAGAAGGTATGACTGGCTGGTTCTTCCACATTTAATTGATTGTTGAGATATCCACATATCAGGTATCTGACAAGGATCCACTTGTAAACTTGTATCTTTGTATTAAAATAATGTCCTAAGGCTGTGTGGATATCTTTGCGATTGATAGACATTCAATAGATTCGTTGGTTAACCCCAAGAAGAGATCGATACG
>JAUELC010278666.1:0-10185 GCA_031471745.1 Cryptochiton stelleri
TCTTTACAGTTCTACCGCCGTTTACAAAGTCAAAAAATGAACATGTAAAGAAACGAGCAATTACCATACGTTAACATGGGACACATGGTACCAGCCAGTTTCACATATGAAGTAATTGATTTCAATGGAAAGTGTTGGACTTCTTTAGAGTTAATTATCAGCTAACTTATCACGCTATGTCTTTAATTAACTGGATAGAAAAAAATGGAGAGTAATGAAGTAGTGAGAATTTAACTATCCTCGCCACCATGAGCTGTTGGCCACCCGTGCGACAACCAGCAAACTCTGACATCTGTAACTCTGGCAAAGTTAAAAAAAACTGTTCTCCCCGCTTCCATAGTTTAACTCGGATACAAGAACACAGCGATTATAAAGATGGTGCTGTTAATTGCTATGTGTCGCCTCTGAGTGTTAATGGGAATAACATACTCACCGGCCCCGGTCACAAATTACCATCCCAGTAATGAAACTGTTTAGAGACAGTATTTTGAGTATTCTGAAGTGTGGAAATGACTGTTAATCGTTTAATACACATGAACATCTACATGATATAAACATGTATAAGTGTAGATAATTCGCGGATTCAAACTCGGGACAAAAAGAACAAATTAAATACGGCAAATACGCAATAATATAACAACCATAAAGATCAAGATGTAATGCTGCATTACTGCATGGATGTATACTATTTCTGTTGTTTTCCGGGATAACTCAGATATTAATGAAAACAATGTACGAAATAATATCACCATCAATAAACTTACCCCAAAAAATTCTATAGGGAATTTTATAGACACCAACTTCCAACAGATCTCAAAATGTAAAAAAATACACCTATCAAGTAAACTGGTTTATGTATATCTCCATTGGCATACAGCTTCTCTTCAAATGTATACGCTTTCTATATTCAGTTAGTTTTATTATTTTGTCGTTCTTATCATTATTTAAAATTACATTTCTTTTTCTTAAGATTTGTATATGTTTAATTAAAAAAAAATAGAGAACTGGAGAATGGCTGGATTTGGGCGCTAGAAATTCGCCAGATTAAGTATACCAGATATGGAGGACACATTTCACATGTCAATTGTGCTCAAACATGCAGTTAATAGTTTTTCACACTATATATCAGGCAAAAGTTTTGAACATTTTATACATTTATTTATAGATTGATTATTATTTACATAAA
The DNA here is from genome assembly GCA_031471745.1 of Cryptochiton stelleri. NCBI lineage: Eukaryota > Metazoa > Mollusca > Polyplacophora > Chitonida > Mopaliidae > Cryptochiton > Cryptochiton stelleri. The sequence continues at coordinate 1,187 of JAUELC010278666.1, forward strand.
TTCTACCAGGCCTCTTTCTAGTTTACTGGTCAGACCTATTTGATGTGCCTATTTGATCTAAAAATGTACATTTTCTATATTCATTCAGCGTTTTTATCATATATGTAAGTCAAATATGTTTTAATTAAAGATTTGTTTATGCGTATAATTTAAAGCATAAGAGTTTATTCAATGGATAATCATGATTAATCTTGGAATTCATTACTAAAAATAATAACAATAGATTAAGACAACTAGAAAATAACTGAATTTGTGAGCAAATTATTAAGTACATCAATTATTACACGGGCTCAAAAGAATGCCACCAAATATCAAAAATGATTTTATATCGATAGGTGAGTCACCATCTGTCACTATGCAGAAATCTTTCACATCGTCAGGGGCCCATGGGCATAATTTTATCTTCTTGATGCCTACATTTGAAGATTATACGCCAGAAGCACTCATAATATCTTGTAGATTGTTCGTTTGACGAACTGGTTATCAGATTTGACGACAAGGTCAAACTATTGGACGACTTGACTGCGACTATTTGACGACTTGACTGCGACTATTTGACGACTTGGATTTGACGAGTTGGCGATTTGACGATCTGACTGGGTACCGCTCAAAATAGGAGTTTCGTTGAACAATCAAATGTTTTTCAAGAAATAACTATCGAGAATTTAAAGGCATTTCTTAAAAAGATAATGAAACTAATCACATAAATTCAAATTTATACGAATTTAAAAATAATTGTTAAACTATGTGCATTCAACCTCTTGTTTAATTTTTATTATATATATCTTAAAAGAAATGTGGTAAATTGATGTTTTTTCAAACAGTGACATTGACATTTTTAAAGCTTAGAGTTGATGAAGAATCCAGTTTATCCGGGTATGTAGCAGTGTTATAAAGTGACGTATTTCGTATTGTAAACGTTTTATGGAGATAACAATTAAGACATATTTGTATTAAATTCTATACTTTTGTTGAATGGTCATATAAATATATTGTCCGTATATAATAGAAAAATTTACCAATAAAATTAATTTTACGAAGGTTTCTGTCTACTTGCCGGAGAATATCATCGAACACTGTTGCGCTGATATTTATATTGTTTGTTGACAATTCACAATTGTACATGTCTGTATTCAATTACTGTTCGTGAAATTTACTACATGTATACCCTTCCACAAACCTGTGCTGTTAGACTGTGACATGTTATGACTGTAATATGAACCGGGGATCTCACCATGATAAATAACTGTGTCGATACAGAGATTATAATGGGAACATTTACCTGATCGTGTTGGCGATAAGAGGCTGCCTGACCGCCGGTGACGGTGTTGATCCAGACTGGCTGCATTAGTGGTACTTTCCAAGGGAGACCTACTTCCCTGGCTGCCGTCCCGTGATAGAGAACGACCGAATAAGTCTTTTCCTGGTTGTTGGTTACTCGATTGAGGGGAGCGGGAATGTATTAAATGGTGTGGTCGCCCTGGACTTCCCCGTGATAACAGCCCTACTCCTGTACCCAGGTGGGCTGCGGAGTGATGGTGGCTATGCGCTGGCACAGGTAAATGGGGTGCACAGTGTCCGAATCCCGATACTGGAAGTCCGCCATGATAGGACGGTGAAATAGAACTGGTAGAGAGCCCGTGAGCGACGGAGGCTGCCATCTGTGCCTGGGCTAAAAGTGGCGGTAATCCAAGGCCATGAAGTTCAGAGAAGGCCGGGTTCGTTAATAGCCCATGCTGTTGTGACGGTAAGAACATATAACCATTGTAGAGAAGGGGTGCAAACCTAGGCTGGGGTGCCATGAGAGACTCAATAGAGAAAGAGGACAGTCCTGGTCTATGCATACCCTTCTTTAACCAGGGACTGAAGATATCAGTGTCGGGGTGACTACCTCTCGTCTCGGGCCCTAACATCTGGATGGTCTTATACTCACTTAAACCGTAAGTTATTATCCAGTAAAGTTCTATTGTGAGACAGACGCGTTAAATATAATCTGTGTGCACTCCTCTTTCTGTGTTACATACTAAACTACAGTTCTGTTCTCTACGTTGAGACAATACACGCTTCAACTGGTCACCGTTCGTAGTTCCTGGCTGAAATAAAGCCGACTGAGTAAGCGATAGTGATATTATCAAACAACACGTAAATTGCTGGGTGGGTCTTGTCGTCGCATCCATCAAGGTTTAGTTACACTCCCAGAGCTTCATTCAGCTGTCAAATCCCGAGCTGTTGTCATCACGTGGGATACGCTCACCGCAATCTGATTGGCTAATCGCTGACCATTTGACCGAGGGGTGATAACTTTGAAACACGGTAGCAGCTACCCGCGCTCTGATTGGCTGATAACTCCGTAGAGGACAGCCCCACAAACAAGCTAATCATGGGCTAACAAAGATAGTTAACAGCGGTATTATTTCCACGATCACTGAACGGGGGCCATTTTGCAAATATTTAATTCCTTCCTGGCTTGTTAGGATGGCTCCATTATTCTTTCCAAGTGTTTTGCCCTGGAGAGAGCTCAATTCAGACGGAATAATTTGTACTAAGAGCCATTTTTTAACAAACATATTTTTACAACTTACATGTATAAGGTAGCCCTATACTCTCTTTTATGGTAGGTAAATTAAAAAAAAAAATAAAACAAAATTCTCTTAAGATGTTTCTGTTAATTGGAATTTTGGGGAAAGAAAGACAGAGAAAAAACCCCAGAGAGTATGCATACAATTATTTTGTATTCATAGATATAACGCTTTTTTATATTTCATTTTGTACTGTACATTCAATTTACATTTCATATCTTAGAATTTTTCTTGATTTAGATAAACAACCTTGATAACGGATAAAATATTGACAAAATAACCAGTGGGTGTTTAATAGACTTAATAATGATCTTATTTATATTTTATAAATAACATTTTATATATAGCGAAGATAGTTAACAACGGTATGACCACTCTTTATCAGATTTTGATATTCATAATGGTAATTGATTAAATATTGACCAACTAATCAGCGGGTGTAGAGTTTGTACTATTCTAATTTATATCTTATGTATTAAAGATTTAGCAGATGTTGGTAAATAGCTATGATACCCTTTAAAATATTTACAAGTTAATCGACTGTCGATAAATTTAATCATTTACATGGATTATTTTTCCGCACCAAAGGACCAGAGAGTAAAATGCTTTTAGCGCCTCATTATGGTTTTATTGGTCGGCTTTTGTGTGCTGTTGTGGCCTGAGCTGATTAGTCGTTGAATCTGTTACCATGGTCATCGAACATCAGCTGTGTACATCGATAAACCTGCAGAGGTGTCCATTTCAAATTTGTGATATTTAAATTAAACGAAAATTCCCGATATATACAGGCTATCAAATTAAATGAATAATTAGTGTTGCTCGTAGATATAATATTTACGGTCTAATATGAATGAAAGTGGCGGATTTAGAAGACTTTACACGTGTTTTATTAAACAAATTTAGATATATTTCTTGAACCAATTATAATTTTAACTTTCCATTTTATTATTAATACATGATTATTTTTATAAGCTGAAATTCTGAATTTATGATATTTTTATGTTTATCATTTTATCAATATACTGCTAATGTTAATTCATATATTTCTTTGAGAGTTTAAATTTTAATTGTTTAATTGTCGTATTATAGCGTTTTTAATGTTTCCTGCATTCATAAATTTTAGATTCTTATAAAATATATTTTTTTATCTGATTCATCTTAATTGTTAAAGTGCATTTTATTGTGATCTATTTAACTAAATATTGAAAATAGATCAAATTTTGAATTCATAAAACATTATACATTGCATTTATACCTTGAGTAAATGCATATGCTGAAATCGATTTCTTTCTTATTTTATTTAGTTGATATATTTTTTTGTTGGTAATCATACTAACATTTTTAACGGAATAGTATTTTTTAGGTTAATAACAAAACTATTCAATAACTTTTTTGTCTTCTATTATAAATCTTAGACAAAGAGGATATTTTTATATAAGCCATAGTAAACAGTAAACCAGTTGTAAACATAAAAAAATAATTGATTAAAGTCCCTTCTGTCATTTGGTAAAGGGATATCTTTGACATTTTTAAAAAACTCCTTGACATTTGTTTTTCAAATATTGCATATTTTAAAAGACAAAGGCAATAAAATAAAATAAAATATAAGTCACACGGACATTTACATGGATCTTTACATATTTATTGTAAATTGGCGAAACAGTATGTTATATTAAAATATTAATAAGGATATAGAGCTGAGAAACGGAATTCATGGTTAGATATGAACTTGATGTTAGAGCCGAGAAATGGGATTCAAGTTAGATATGAACTTGACGTTGGATTTTTCGTCTTCTTTTCTACACTTCTCACCCTTTAAACAAAAATATTATGGACACAAACATCACATGCAACAAATCTCAACATTTCACGCAACAAAAATTTAAGCAAAAGGGGTGATACCTAAACTCGATCCCATGTCGCATATCGTTTCTGATAACATGTGCCCATTTTATATATTCCTTGTATGGTGCAGGAGCTGTATACAAATAAATGAAAGAAGACAGGAATTCTCCCATTCTTAATATTCAGGCGTTTTTCTGTAGCCTTAGTTGGCAACTGTGACATCGCTTCAATTTGGTATTGTCTGCAATGTTAATTGTAAGTTGCGATATAAGCTTAATAATTAATGGTACCTATAGAATTGTGAACTATGAAGTGCCTCCCATCCTAACATACGTTATATTTAGAAGGTATACGTTGGATATATAGTTTATCTGAAAATGGCATAACCCAGTAATATATGCAATTGAATTGAACACAAAATGTTCTTAGCAGTTTCTATCTTTGCTTTTCAAAGTTGACAGAGCCAAGGTGAGGCGTTGTCCAGTTAACGTTTCCCTGGGGCGGTCTACCATTTCCAGGCGAGATATAGACAGGTCTGTTTTCACGGTTACTCCGTCTGCCGATTATTAGCTGCAGCTTAAAGGTAGCGCTATTGTCATCAACATTATTCGTTTTCAAAGAGTTGTAATGAGACCGCTGTTCAAGTGAAAACAGAAAATGGCCATTGGCAAGGGTATAATGGTAGTGAAAATGAAGGTTTTTGTGTGTCTATTGAGTGAACAAAAGGTAGATTGTAGAGGCGCTGTGTGGTCATCTGGTATCCGAACACCCAATATACGAGCACAGTTAACCTCTCAACCTAAACCAATTAACAATCACAATGACTGATATTGATAGGACCACTCAGTCCCAGTCAAGTTTATCTTCTGGGGGTTAGGTCAGGCTCCAGTGGCACCACACAAAAGAACAGCAGAAAACCCGTGGCAGAGTTGTGTTTTTGTTGGCAGCAATGGTTTTACGGTGTGTGTATGATGTTGTCAGTTTACGGGCTTGGTGGACCGAGGATGATCGTTTTAAGTAGAGTGTAGGCAATGAACGATATCCAACTTTACCACAATATAAACATTACGTCATCAAGATGCCGAGAAATGCCTGCCGTCACTATATAAACTGTGTATCAAAAGGAATCTCTGAACCGGAATTGATTAAATTTAACACTTACGATCAACAAAATATAAATAATTACCTTTTCATCAACAAATTAAAAATAATTATGTTCACGAGAATACAAAGATTATTGTTTATAGAAGTAATTTTGACTTATTCGTTAATAAATTAACCTCTATGTATTTAAATTGTTTTATAGCCAGAATAATTAGCTATGATGTAGCCAAAGGTCACAAAGAAAACGCTCAGCTATTATATCCCATATCATTAGAAATATGCAATTATATTTACAACCGAGATTAAACACCGCAAATTCTTTAATAGCCTTTTGAAATAATTCCACCAATTATAGAAAAAGCAAGTTAATTAGTGCGGTTCCCATTAATCATTTAATGTTAGTTATTTTGGGTGTTTATGAGAAAGCTACGTCGTATTAAATTGAATCATAGAGTTGTGTTTGTTGTTTTCTGTACTGGTAATAAATCTAATATTACACGAGCAAAACCTCTACTAATACTTGATTGACCCAAAGTGCATGTTTGATATTAAGACCTATATTGAGAAACCATACACCTGGTCATATAGCTAATGAATTTAGCCTTTCATATGGCGATCATACTGATCGCTCTCTTCTCTTAACATGATGATCTTGTGATTGCGGTTCAATTGATAATGTAAGGGAAGAAACTTGGCGAACGAAATCAGCTTTGCTACATTACAAAACATAAGTTAAAAAAAGAGCGCAAACAATCACTCTGAAACGAAATGAATCTAAAAAATAATTTCACAAGAAATAAGTTACTTTAAATGAATTCAACAGAAAGCCGGAAATACATAGTCGTCATATAAGTGAAATAGCCTTCAGTTCTACGTTAAGCACCAATCAAACATATCTTGGAATGAACACACAAATGGCTACAATTATTTCCGGTGTTTCTCTCAGTGGATTATGCTTCATCTGTCAAACATTCAGAATATAAGTGTTAAGCTGTATACACTTATACGAATATAGCACATGTATTTGATTATAACATTCTGTTATGATTAAGAAACCCATGCTTCAGATGACTTGTTAAACGTCCCGAATTCGTCGCTCCTCTAGCGGTTTGGTGATGAACACAGGTCTCAGCACCCAAGAAGACCACCCTTAGTTATCCGGCATTCCCTTTGTAATAACTTTCACCTTTTATCCTCGACCTATTGCATTCTTTAGTTTGTAATTAAGGGAGAACTGTAAAAAAAAAAAAGAAAAGAAGCACGTGGAACTAGTTGAGATGACTCTACGATTTAATAAACATAACATTTTACCAAGCCTTAAGACATCTTTCGAAGCATTACCACCCGGGTGTTTATGATTTCCAGTGCATATAACGAGGGCCAGAAAAATAATGCATTAAAGCAGTACTTTTTTACATTTAAAAAAAAATATGACACTTGCATATATTTAGAGCTTTATTATTGAAATTTCTCCACCCTGGGGTAATTACCACTTATAATTGTTTTTTAATTATATGAGAGAAGGATTTTAAAGTTTCCACTGGAGCTGGAACATGTTCTTCCAAATATTAAATTGTAAACAATGAATTTGTGTTTATTGACTGTCGCAGGAAGACCATTTTATGTGTAATAGCCCACTCCAAAGAGTGACCAAAACACTGAAAATGCTACCAATGCTGCTCCGAGGTGCGTATTAAAGACAACATTCACGTCTGCCCCTAATAATACATGTGAGTTTTGTACCTATACTGTAAGGGTATACTTTATGTACGTGCACCACGGAAATAAACCATGCAGCTGGAGTACTGACGAATTTATATATATATATACAAGCTCGATACAGTAGTACAGAAAAGGGTAGAAATACAAACATTGTCTGAAGTTAAGTGAGCCAGATAACCGGTAGGAGAGATAATAAATAGCGGTATACCTGTTAGATGACAAAATAAAAGATTAATAAATCACAGTTAAGGTCGAGTTTTAATCGGTGTTTCTGTAACTAACCAACAGCACGAATCGAGGCTTCCAGTGTGGGATCACGAATTAACCCTGATTTCTGAGCGCTCGGCAACTGATGATTTCTAGACAGTTAAGGTGTGTGGTGCTGACAACCAGATCCCGCACCGGAGATGTTTTTCTTCTTTAGCTCAGGTGCAAAAAACGATGCACACGTCAGTCCCAGTTTTATGCAGGCCATATCGTTAAGTGGTGTTGACTTATTGAGATAAGATTGTTTACACTTCACACCTGAGGGACACCTGTTTAAGAGTGGACAGGTAACGGCTGTCATCAGGCTGATTATAGGTATATAAACCTCACATATAACCACTGATAAAAAACATTTCACGTAAACAGTCAATTTAAATCAATCCTTATATTGTATAACAATAAAAGCTTATAAGTCTACCTGTGTATTTATTCGAAAACAAATCATTTGTGCAGATCTTAATTCGCCGTGGCATTCGTGTTCGTTGAAACCGGTCATTATTGATTATTGGAAGGCAATATTAGATCATTCTACAACAACTGGTGACAAATGTGTACATCTACTTTCGATTAAAGGCTATACTGTTTATGTGTGTTTCAGGGTTGAAATGAAGACAACATGGCAAAATTCGTGTCATTGTCTGCAAATGTTTAACCTCATAGACACCAATCCATTGTTTACACAGGAAGGCTATTTAATGACCATATGAACATATTGATGGCGTATTTATGGAATATAAATAAGAATTATTATAAGCACCGCGTTGTTGAGACGCACCTGAAACATTTATCTATGTTAAATTTTAGCGGCGATATCAAAGTGAAGAGAAGACAATATATAATGCAAATCGGTCGACAATGGACTATGTGTAAAATACTCCCTAATACAGTAACAGATATGAGCAGTAAATATGTCACAGGTGTTATGAACTATTGAATTGATTGATCGTCCATATAATTTATTGATTTATTTGAGTTTATTATTTACCGATCTGATCAATGACTTAAATGTTCGACAGAAATTATCTACAGTGCTCATAAATGCACTGGTGGTAAATTATTATATAATAAAAAAAAAACTAAATAAAAAAATAATTTATGAAGTTTTATGAAATAATTTTGTTCTGATTTTTTAATTAATTTTTTATTCTGAAGGCTATAAAGCAATTCCCCAAAAAGCAACTATATTTGCAGGTAAAAGTTAAACCAAATTGTCGGTAATTTTTTTTATTCTTTTTATTTATTCGTATAGTTACATTTAGGCGCAAATATGTATGCCGTGTAGGCCTATCTGAAAATCATCTGGTTATGGTTTCGTTGTCTGTTATTGCCAACCATCCACGCATGTTGACTTCCCACACGTCATTTTATTGGTGCCAATAAATTATCCTGTTTTTGAAATTGTTTAGGGTCACAGTTTTGAGATACCTGGTGGCCTGTAAAGGCAGAAAACAATTACACGGCCGGCCGGTTTCTGCCGGCTTT
>JAUELC010278677.1:0-10185 GCA_031471745.1 Cryptochiton stelleri
AAAGAAACCAGCAGAAGGTGTGGGTTTTCTGGATTCCACCCAGTTTTCCTGTATGGGGATTTAGTCCCGTTTGTCAAACTTTGGATAAATAAATAGGCACCAGGCAATCAGTATAAACTCTATTCCATGGGGACATGTGGCCAAGGGACACCCCAGTCATGTAAGTGAAATAATCTAAGTATGGCACAAAACACCAAACAAACCACACTGTCTGATATCATATCTAGTAACAAACAATGCACTGAACTGACACACAATATCTTATATATATGATTTGGCAGATTTGTCAGTTTCCCCTTCTCATTTTGTCTATTTCAAGGTATGATGTTTTATATTTCACCTGTCAATTTGTCTATTTCAATTCAAGGTATGATGTTTATTTCACCTGTCAATAACTATAACTTAACCTGGCATAAAATAGCAGTAGATGTCAGTCAGTGGGCTTGGAGCCAGAAAAATAAATTTTCACATGCAAGGCAATGTCTGACAACAAAGAATTAATTATGTAGTTATGACAAAATGTCTGTATAAAATATTTTATGTTCTAAAAGCAATTAATAATTTATAGGGTGATGGATATTTTCATAAATATAATACAGTACTTTTGTCTAATCTTTAACAACAAATAAAATGTGATCAAATTTAATCTTTCAGTACTTTTTTGGTACTTTTGCCAGTAGAGCCTACAAAGTGTTACACTAAAGAAATGTGAAAGGAATATTAAATAACATCACTGCATGGCTACACAATGTATGTGACATTTAACACGACCGGATATTAATAAATTTGTTTCGTTATTGAAACTGACATAATAACGATAAAACAGATCTTAATGATAAATTGAGAAATAATAAAGGTCAAATTGCATCACGCATGCTTTGTAGCAATCTACTCTCCGAAACCGTTGTCAGTTATGAGAAGTTTAAATGTCCTAAAAAATATATGTTTGACCTACTTTTTCACAACCTGGTCAGCTGAACATAAAGTCTGCTCATTCAAATTTGACCTAGTTTGTTTATGTCACCATGGAGATACGGTGTGTTCAGCCAATCAAATTTTTCTCCCTTATAATAGCTGTATTTTATGAATGCTTATAAACACTCCTGTTGGCTATTGAAGTTTCGTTAGTTTGAATCTAGGCCTAAATGAAAAAAAAGGTACTTTAAAACCAGTTTGTTTGGTGAAATTGCAGTTGTTGATATTTATTTTTAAATTCTGTGATTGGATAAGCTTAAATTGTTTACTTGGATGCCAATCAAATTTGAAATTTTAAATCTTAACATAAGGACTGCTATATAAGAGGCAAACAATATTTTAAGAGTCATTTAACAGTTTTACAAGATACAGACTGTGTTGAGATAATTTCACTGAAACTATATTTGATCAACGTTTGAATGAATTTTTGTCACTATCAGTTGATTTTAATTTTATTTGAAAGTGATAAGTAAGACATTTGTGAAATATTTTCTACAAAATGGCTCCAAATTTAAGTGAAGAAAATTCAGTTCAGAAAATTATTGAAGATCCCAAATCTGTTTCATGGGAAACTTTTAAAAAGTATGGAATAGGTAAGTTTATAAAATTTTATCTTTGATTTGGCGGGCGTTTGGAGGAAGCTTCATGTTGCCCTGGTGCTCTCAGAGCTAAGAAACACCAAGAAGCCGTTGTGGCATCCTGTGATTGTCATGTATCTTGTCATTGTTTTTTGCCAGTGGCGTCAGGGGTGGTCCTTCACCCATTGCGCTGACACGCCATCATATGAGAGAAATAACCTTAAGTACGGCGTAAAACCCCAATCAAATCAAACAAATCTTTGATTTGAATTTTAAAATTTACAGCCTGAGTTTTGAGAATAGATGTATAAAATGTGAGAGATCATGCAATGCCAATTCAGTGGGCATACAACTGTAAGCTTTAAATACCAGCCAAGCTACAACTTCAGGCCGTACAATCTGCACAAAGTTACAGAATTAATTGTTTGGCTTTGAGAAGTTTAAGTGGATCATTTTTTCTGTGTGCCGGTATCTTGTATAGAAAATTTGTGTTTGTAGTTTTTAAATGACCTATATAATATTATATAAGTTATCAATATAAGTTATATTTTCAGCCAAAATGATGATTACGTTTTAAGGTTTACAATGAAAGTAAAATTTTACAAAATTCTCAAGCTTTATATAGGTAAGGGCCTCGCTAAGTCTAAATCCTGCACTGCAGGATCAGGTGTGAAGTGTTCAATTTAAAATTTTAAATCTGTAAGGACCTACATTTTTGTGCACAATTTAGGTTTTATTATATTTTTTATATCAGTATTTTTCTCTCCTTGTTTGGAAAACAGATACTACTTCAGAAATTTTGTAGGTTAGACCCATGATACAGAAACGGAACCCACAACTCTCAGAGTCAGCTGAGGCACCAAATCACCAGTGGTAAATGTCAGCCACCTAGACCACTGAGCCAATTGGCCTTCTATTGTTGATAGCTGGTGGTTGTTCAGAGCTTCCTGTGCCTTAGTGGTTGCTGAGCTTATCTCGCGAAAGCCACATAAAGCAATTGATTGTATGGTGGATTTGTCATGCCACATTGATTGTATGGTGGATTTGTCATGCCACATTGATTGTATGGTTGATTTGTCATGCCACATTCATTGTATGGTGGATTTGTCATGCCACATTGTTTGTCACCTTAACATTAACAATCACTCAATGAATATTCACTTAATTCCTTCATAACAATTCACAATGCGAATGTCTTTAGTGACATATAGCCTACTATGTACTAGTCGTGATTTTAATTGATATTTACTGAATAATTGTACATTTTATGGAATTACCACCAATATGTCCACCATACAGTAGTGTGGCTCTAACAAGGTAATGTTTAATTTTCCTCACCACTCACTTAGGACGACACCTTTTTTGGAAACTGCTGTAGCCTATATGTAGTCTATCTAAGCCTGCTCATAGAAACTTTATTTTAAGTAACTTTAGAATGGACAGCCACTATTGATATGCATCATTTGGGCATTGACAGGACATCATAGTCCTTTCCTAGCACTTACATTGCAAAGCGCAATTTGCAATGACTGCTCATTGCACATTTTAAAACGAAAATAAATCAAATGTTCAAATTACTCAATTTAAACCGTCATAAATACTGATAATAATGATTCATTAATACTATTTCTTCACAGCCTGACTTATTTTTCTTTTTAACATTTGTAATGAGCAGTAATGGCAAATTGCACTCTGCAACGTGAGAGCAAGAAAAGGCCTCCGACGTCCTGCCAATGTCCAAATGAAGAATATCAATAGTCGGAGGCCTTTAAAATGGATTTGGACAGCCGTTTGATTAGGCAGGTTAAATTTGAATTTTTTCCAGTTTTGAATCCAGTATATGTTGTTGCAGATCCTGCCACGTTGTTCCCACAGAGATATAACTACAGAAAGTCCTCATTGCCCACGTACACGGGACTGTCGGTAGAATGGAGGTCGAGGAAACCATCGGTGCCGGCCAAGTACCGCGGATCACTGTACCACACCAACTTTGACAGAAATACTCTCTACAGTGGTATCCAGTTACAGCCATATGTTCAAGACAGACAGACTGTAGCTGATACAATACAGGTACTTAATTCACCATATATTAATAAAAATAACTTTATTTTAGGAGGATAATACAGGTAAATTTACAAATCGTTCCTCCCATCAGTCCTTAATAAATAATATTATCATTATTTTTTTTTCTCAATCTTCTCAATAGTGATATGGCCAGAAGATAATCACATCAGAAGATATTCTGGCCCTCCTTCTTTTGAAAGTGAAGGGGCCCAGGCCCACCTGGCCCCTCTGGTTCCGACGCCCATGCGTGTTGTAAAATCTTTCACACCAAGGATTTGCCATGTACTTGCTTGAACACTTAAACGCGAATACTAGGGAGTGGGAAATATTTCATGGAAAACAAAATCCTGGATCATATTGACATGTGGAGCATATATAATTTGATCATGCCAGGTCAAAAGATAAATGGTCAAAATGCATTTGACGTTAGTTGGAAACTGTTTGTTTTGGGAACTGATCGGTGGCCAAATTAGTGTATCAGTTTAGAACTGATTTTCTTCTCACCAGGGGGCCGTTTCACATATCATTTGCAAAAATATGCACACACACTTATCATAGTGACACAATCCATTAAGTACTGGATGTCATAGTAATTGCGTGTGCGTAACATTGCGAATTCTTTGTGAAATTGCCCCCAGTGTGAGCCGTGAGTTTGAGTTGGTATTAAGTTAAGTCTGAATACATTCATATGTCGAAAAGTTACCAGTCACTTGCATATTTTGGATTGATTGAATGATTGGTGTTTGATGCCGTTGCCAAGGGTATTTCACTTATATGAAAGCAGTGAACTCCAACAGTAAAAAGAGTCACACCACCACCACCATAAAATGTGAAGTGTTTTGCTCTGTTGGAAAAACAATGTTCCTCCAATGCTAAGTAAAGACAGCATGACTATGGTAGGAACATGCTGCCCTTAACCAGAATGAAACAGTGGTTTATTTCACCATTTGCACTGGCATCTGTCATATAAGTGCAATAATGTTAAGCGTAGCATAAAACACCAAGTAAATACACACATAAATAATTATTTTTGTTTAACAGGATGATGAACTGGTCGTGTATGACACAGAGGTGATTTATCTGAATAAGGACGGAGCTGAGACACAGAGAACAGACGCTGATGGCCGGGGTACAACCAGTTCAAACATTAGTCCAGAGCCTCTGTTAGAACCTACACTTGACAATGCTTTCCAGCTTTCCCACAGTTTTAAACTGGAGGAGGCAGAGTCAATGTTTCTTAGACTGTACAGACACCATGAAGAGGTGACAAAAGACGGCAACCAGACCATCATTCAAATTCTCCTCGGCTTGGCTGACATTTCTCTGAAGCAAAGTCGCCTGTCACGTGGGAATCCCATGGAGAGTCAATGGCTGCAAGCCCACGCTGTAGCCCTTCTTCAATATACCTTGCAGCTCTGCCAAGAAGAGCTGCAAACAAAAGTCAACAATCAGCTAATTAGTTGGTACCAAGATCAACAAGAAACAGTTTTGAAGAAATTAAAGCCAGCAGAGGATAACTTTGTTAAGTCCATGTACACATATCTTCAAAGTGACAAAGCGTCTCTGCAACGCCATATGTTTTTCTCTTTGTCCGCTCCGACAACACCTACAGGTGATTTTAACTTTCCGTTAAGCAGCACACCACTGCAGCACGTCTTCCCAGCTGTACAGTTCAGAAATGGATCCCTGGAACAGCTTTCATCAGAAAGCGATTATTTCCCTGGTGGCTTACAATGGGTCCTCAAATTCCAGGACTACTGCCGAGATCGACTGAGCAACAAAGACTCGGCTAAAATTGTTGAGGAACTGTTTTCACTGAATACGGAAATAACTGACCTTCTGTCCAAAGATTTCAAAGACAAGGACGGACTTGAGGAGCCAGAGGCTGTTCAGGATCACCTGGTAATTGATCTGTCAAAGATTCCCGAGACAGACCAGGATGAAAATCATACTGAGGTTGACGAGAAAGATGAAGTCCTTGTGTCACCTCTACATCCGAGTACGATTAAACTCACTCTTGCTAAACTAATTAACAAGCTGGCAGAGAAAGTTGTGTCAGATGGCAGTGAAAGTGGGAAAGGTGAATCTCTTTATGAACAAAGCAAACTTATTATTGAATCGATTCAGGACGGCACAAAAGGTATGCTGATTCTGTATGCACACACAACCAAACAACTTGGTATGATTCGAATCAAGAGGGGTCAGGTCAATACAGGAATTCAGCTTCTAAAAACCGCTTTAAAGACTTTCAGAGAAGTTGGCGATGAAGCCTCGAACGGAGAAATTGCTTTGGCTTTGGTTGATATTGGTGACAGTTATACACTTGAAAAGTGGGACGAGGAGTCCATATTTAATCATGTTATCGATGTGATTCGAGAGGCCTTTGACATGGAATTTTCAGAAGATGGTCCGTTTAACCCAACAGATCAAAGCATGGGAGATACAGAATATGTGAACGCCTTACCCACAGAAACTGCAGATGAATGTTTTAAACAAAGCATCCATGAAGCGATTTTGTGCTATGAGGAAGCCATAGAAATTCTTGAAAATCTGCAACAAAGTGGTGGTATTAATAGTACCGTTTATGCACGTGCCATAACCAAGCTTGGTGACTCGCACTTCATTCAGATGGAATATAACGAGGCCCTCTTCTGTTACGAGAAAGCTCAGACTCTGTTCAGATCGACGTCTGGAAGAAACTCTCTCATCCAGCATGGTCATGTACTTTGTATGCTCGGCACAACAAGTTTTATGCTTCATCTATACCCCAAAGCAGCCATGGTGTTTGAATGTGCTTACAGGATGTTGAAGCACGCTTATTGGGGCGACAATCCTTACAAACTGGGCCTTCTCTTATCTCTACTTGGCCTGGCAACATACAAACTTCAGCACTATCATAAATGCATTCCCTGGTGTTTCAGAGCATACGAAGTTTACACGGAGCTTTTTGAAGGATCTTTCACAACATTGTCAGTTCAAAAGCTATGGATAACGTGCCAGACCTTGTACATTCTGGGAAACTCCTACAACATTCTAAGCCTTCATGAACGTGCTATCCATTATCTGACCCTGGCCAGAACAATCATGAAGCTAGCAAACAACACCGAGAAGAGGCAGTACATGCGTGTTTTGCAAATTCTCGGAGACTGCTACTTTGCACAATACGACTATAAAACTGCCCTAACTTTTTATAATGAAGCTCTTCAGGATTTTGAGGGAGAATCGTTGCAGCTGATCAAAGCTGATCAAAACATTGTCGAGTTGAATCAGTCCTCAGACGACAAAGGCTTTCACAATCAGCTCCTCAGTCGATCAGCAGATGCCCATCTTCACATGAATGAGTACACAGATGCTTTTGGGTTTTTGACACAGGTTAGTAATATACAAGATGTCTTGGAAGATGACATCAACGGAGACTTGGTGACAACCCTGCATCAGTTAGGTAACATGCACTCAATAGCAGGAGACGTTGATCAGGCTCTCCAGTCTTACAAAGATTGTGTGGAGATTTACCAAGAGGTTCACGGGGACCTGGGCCCCGAGATGAGTATTATGCTAGGAAAACTAGCCTGTATGTGTTATGTGAAGTCCTGCATGTGTGATGATCCCGAACAGGAGCTTGAAATGACCCTAGCAGTGGAGCAGAATTTCCAGGATGCTATAGCCCTCGAAAATAACCCCAATGTCCTGGTGAAATACTCCAGTTTTCTGTACAGTCAAGGGAATTATGACGACGCCGTGATCTACCTGGAGGATGCTCTGAGGTTCAGCACAGACTCGGATATCGTTAGTTACTGCGGCCTGGAGAAGACCATGCTGCCGGAGGTTCTCCAGGATGAGGTGGATTACAAAGAGGAGATCTTCTTCACGATCAGACCTCTTGTACACTACCACCTCCTCATCGCCCACAAAGCCGTTGGAGAAATGAAACAAGCAGAGAAACATCTACTGGGAATGATGAAACTAGTCGTGAAGGGAGACAACCCTGTATTGTTCTCTTTAGTAGGATATGCATTGATGAACATGGGTTTATTTAAGGATGCTTCAGAATTCTTTGCAATTGCTTTCCATTTGAAGGATGATTACCACCTTGCTACAGACAACTACTGTACTTGTATTGGAATAATGGTTTTAAAAACACTTCAGAAATCGGTGGAGAACATTTATTATTACAACAAAAAATCAAATAGCTTCAATTTAATCGCCAATACTTAAATTCAATTTAAATAATTTTTGTTGTATTTCGTGAACAAATTGGTAGACTTGATAAGGAGTTCCATCCACATTTCCTACTGATATATAACCTCAACATTCCAACTAGACTTCAGAAACCGTTCCATCTGGTATTTTTATGCACATTCCGTACCAGTGCTAGCCTTAACGAAGCGTGTATAGCTTATGTGAAAGGTCATGTTGGTTATCATGACAACCTAAGGTACGCAGACTTCATGAGACTTGGGCCTGGTGATTTGTTGCCAAGATACTTACATAAACAAGAAAAGCATGCACAGGGTGTGCTGGAGTCACTGGTAAAAAAAATGTTTTTCATGAAATGTCAAATTGGTTGTTCAGTTTGGACAGATGGAACAGTGAATTAAAAAATAGAATGGCCTGTAACATATAACCCATATGTTACAGGAGATTACATTGGTTGTTCAATTTGTTCTGGACACATGGAACAACCAATGGAATCTCCTGTAACATATCTATTATGTTACAGGCCATTCCATTAGTTGATTCAATGTTCCATCTGTCCAGACTGAACAACCAATCAAATCTTATGTAACATTTTGTATCTTTATTACATGTATCAAGCACACACACAATTATAGAAATACAGTTAAATGTTATTTTGATACCTTCCACATGTGATAGCCATCTGGCTAAGGGCAACATGTTCCGAGCACTGTCATGCTCTCTTTGCTTAGCACTGGAGGAACATTATTTTTCCAACTGAGCAAAACACTCACATTTTATGGTTGTGTTGTGTGACTATTTACTGTTGAAGCACACTGCCGCCATATAAGTGAAATACCCTAAAGCACGGCGTAACACCAATCAATCCACATGTTATAAAGATTTCCTTACACAATAATCATTCCTTGTTCTACTTATGGATGTACCTTGTTGTACTGTGATAATAATTGGCTCTTGTTGTTGTACATTAACTTATTTTCTCTTTAAAAATTAAATTTTATATGCAAGTTTATCCTCCAAAACACTTTCCTCGCGTTGTACCGGATCATTATCTACCCTTCTGTTTAACATTTAAGAATTTGGTTTATTTTGCAAACTTTACCATTGATTATAGTTAACTTTCCTTGTTTTATCTGATCATATTCCTAACTTCCCTTCTAGTTTTACATTTTATATTAATTTTTGCCTACTTTATAGTTGATATAAACTAACGTTCATAATATATCAGATACATCTTTGTGAATAATTATTTATGTTTTACATAAAGCTAGATGATTTACATTAGAAACAACATGGTGCTAAATTTACTGATACTTTGCAATGTATGTGTTGAGAATTGATATTTATAATTTTCTCTCTAGTTCACATGTCCAAATGTACTCTGTTGTCTTGTATCTTTTACTAAATTTCCTTGTTTTTGTTGTCTCTTTTTTAATGTTGATTTTACACTTTTTGTTTTGTTTTTCCTGTGGTCTAAAACTGTCTTATATAAGCTTATTGTCATCAATTCCTCAATGTCTTTTAACCATACATGTATTCACAATTTTATCGTTTTCTTATGTTTTAAAATGCTGATTTTACACTTTTGTTTTTCTTCTTTGTGTCTTATATCTTTTACAAAATTTCATTGTTTTGTTGTCTGTTTTTTTAATGTTGATTTTACACAGACTATTTTGCTCCTTGTCTTTTTACTCACTATTTATTTATTCTTTTATTATCACAGAATATAGTACAAATTTGATCGAACCCCCATAGATCACATTTCTGTGATCTATCTTTCAATTATCCATTCCTTATTTAGTAAACATATTCAATAGACTGACGAGTTCCGGGCTCCACTGCTCCATTCCTACTGTCTGACGTCATTTACGAATTACAACCACAGCCATTTATCTTGACGTCATAACACAGCGGAGATGCCTTTGTTCT
Organism: Cryptochiton stelleri; assembly: GCA_031471745.1. Taxonomy (NCBI): domain Eukaryota; kingdom Metazoa; phylum Mollusca; class Polyplacophora; order Chitonida; family Mopaliidae; genus Cryptochiton; species Cryptochiton stelleri. The sequence goes on from JAUELC010278677.1 coordinate 9,744, forward strand.
GTTTGCTGATTCTTTGTAAATCAATCCTCATTAACATGGGAAAATTTAAGGAGTAAGTTCAATCTTCACAGTCTTGTTTGCAAATATTATAGTTCTGTGATCAAAGGAGTTGTGATTAAAACAAACTTGTTCTACATACATTTACATCCACAATTAGTACGCAATGTTCTATTAAAAACGAGAATCTAATTTCTCTGTCTTTGTTATTTACTACATCAGATTTTTTGTTAATTTATTTTAAGATTGTTTGTTTGATTGGGGTTTTACACCGTAATAAAGGCTATTTCATGCATATGGCGGCGTCCCAGACCAATGGGCGAAGGAAACCACCCACGACACCAAACAATGACAAGATACAAGACAATCACATGACACCACAACAGATCAGCTTTGTGTTGCCCCTTACCTCCGAGGGCAACAGGAAAGAAAAACATATACCTAT
>JAUELC010278688.1:0-10184 GCA_031471745.1 Cryptochiton stelleri
TAATACGACCGATTTTCATCGGGCGTATAGGAAATTAGGCCTGAATGTAAGACTCTTACTGGAGTAAGGAGAAAGTACACTTTCAGATTCTACGCACTTTAAAGACTAAAATACCAAAAAATGTTCGACTTTATTGTAGGCATAAATTAGTGCAAATCCCGACTAGAATGTTGATGGAATCGATGCCGGTCAGTTTACTGAATACTTTACAAAAACACCACCTTAACATAAACTATATAACACCAATATTTATTTCTTAACCTTGTCCACTAAGAAAAAAGAAGAAAAAAAAAGAAAAAAAAACTAAAATGATAAATATATTTCCTTATTCACACCATCTCAATCATATACTGTATAGCTCTTTGTAACATACATGCACGCGTATATACATAATGGGATATAGCAAACCCATCCACGGTTGTATTCCCCCTGAATACTTCATTCAAATGATTCTTTACTATCTATTTATTTTCAAATGTTATACATTCAGTGAATAAAGAATAAAACAATCAATCAATCAACCAAAACCATCGAGAAAATAAGATATAACAAAAAGGCCTCAGCAATAAATTATGTACATTGTGTCTCCAATAATGAATATTGCCATCAAAACACTTCACATATACAACTACAGCATTTCGCTTCAGGTCAACAAATTTACCATTATTATTGCATAGGTCGTTTACAGTATATAAACGGATTTGTTTGCAGCTTACCTCCAGGGACTTGGCGCTCTGTATCTAAATCACACCTCTGTAAGTTAATGTACTGATGATTAGCAGGTGGAAATGAGTTCATTTAACCAATAAATGACTTCCTGGACAACCAGGGATATTGGGGTCATTACGACTGTATAGGATGGGGCTATTTGTCAGCATCAAGATAAACGCTATACGTGCTCGCTATATCACTAATTGGAAGCTACATGTGAAGGCACCGATGCTTTTCACCAATTTGCTTTATTTTGTAAAGAGTTGAATAATCTGCTATTGCAGGTTTTCGGAATATATAATCAGAATACAACATTTATTTTAAATATTTTTTTTCCAATGTTTCAAAAGTATTTGAATAGTATTATATAACAATGACACTTCTCTGAGTTCAAAAATATTAATAATGTTTTGTTTTTTTTATTGTGGAATTATTACAACAATAAGAAGCTTACCTTAGATACATATTGTGAAAGATTTTCTCTGAAATGCGATCTTAGGATACCGTGAAAGGTTTTATTGTCATGCTGAATAATCTACGTTGATAACGCTACTATCTTCTAAATTAACTGGAACATTATGATGATAATACTGGGATATTTATCTGCTTTTTAATGTGTATTTATCGCCAACAATATATCATGAGTGATTCAGCTATTAACAGTTATATGGGCATTATTATATACCATTTATTGGAGGGGCCTCAACCAATCATAAACACCGAATTGCTTGTAGTAAAATAAGTCTTCTATTTTTTCAACAATTGCATTAAGTTCATTAGTTCAATGGACTTAAAATGGATATAACAATGTAGCTTATCTCGTGTTTAACCCAGTGACGAAAACGAAAAATATGACGTTGAGACTGCTCAGTCTGACGTCATTGCTTCGTCACACATCTTCAGAGTTGTTAGTTACATTTGCAAAACAATTGTTATAATTACCAATACCTAATCATGTTCATGTTTCCTGCTACGCAAGGTTATAAAACTCTTTAATAAAAATATAAATGCCATCAAAAATGAATTGTTATACAAATAGTACTAGTGTTGGAAGATAATAAATCTTTCAGCATTTCAATTAAGATAAAGGTCGCCTTCAAACTACTACAGATAAATAGGAGCAAGGCCCTCGCAAGCACAAATAAAAGAAAAAATGATGATACCCTGCAGGATCAAACCATAAAGAAGAAAACAGAATTAAATGAAAGGAAAGAAAGAAAAAGGAAAATTTGAAAAGATACAGAAAAATATACTGCAAAATCAAATAAAAAAACATCGGATTAAAGAGGGACAAAATAAAAACAAATTCAGAAAAAAAATTAACATGGAACAAACAGTAATTGTGTACTGATTAGTGGGAGTCTATTAAAGAGATGCCGGGAGCCTTGCCAGCTGGTCCTCTTGAGAAAACAACCAGCGCTCTTTGTAGTGAAGGGATCTCAGTCTTTGTGGAATGATATCGTATTGACCATGGCGGATAACCTCGTGAAAAGAGACCATTACAGTCGGGCCACCAAACGAAAGTTAAACACAATTCTACAACCTGTCTATCCCTGATTTAAACGACTAAGATTTATCAGACTCTCGTGTGTAATGCGTGCGTCCAGCGAGATTGTAATTTAGAAGGATAGATGAATCTGCCAAGAAAAACTTATTCACGGTGTTAATTGTATTTCGATCTGATTTATAACAGACGTCTAGAACGGCACTAATCTAGTTGATGACCAATCAGTGTAAGTGACAGAGCAGTTCGGGACAGGACTCACCGGAATCACAATTTACATCCTCCAGGTTTCATCATAATGAAAACACTCTGATTGGGCCGAACGTAAAACCTTTTTGTTCCACGTCGAATTTTATAAGGACGTGTGAAATAAAGTAGAGTAAATAGTGGTCGTTGGTTAAGGGGAATGCTCTGGACGTTCCCCCCCAGTCAGCTAGTTTAATGGGCGGAGCTCGAAGCGACCAAGATACTCTAACACGTGCCACGGCAGTCAGGTATGACGAGAGAAGCCAAGACCTAGCCACCTCACTCCCATACAGTTCCCGGGCAAGAAATACCAGCTGTTACAGGGAACATGGAGAGCTACATTGAACTGTACCAGAGGGATCACATTAATGCTTCCCATTAACACGATCGAAGAAACATCAAATCAGAAGTCACTACTAGGACGGGAGCATTTATCGCCGGAATAACTGGCTCAGTATCACTCCTAAAGAGTTTTAGTTATCTCTACACTTTATGAACGTCAGTGGCCAGGGATAAGGTAATACGGCCAATTGTGGTGGAGATAAGCTTCCCATCGACCGGCCAACCAAGATATGCCTTAACTGTAACATAACTCCTTATTCAGTCACTGGCGACTTTTGAAGCAATTTACTGGAGGTTTTTACACCTCCTGAACGCCACCCACCCATGGCCTGTCCCGGGAAACCTGTCCAAATTCCTATGATTGCGTCTATATCAGTCTATGATAACCTATTGTTTGTCTCTCATAAATCGGTAGGAGGTGAACAGCGAGTGAGACGCTAGCTTTACTCTAGGTCTCGATATTGGGGAATTCTGGTCGTATAGATCACCAGGGAATGCGATAAGTGAAAGCAATAAGCCATGAAGCTGGATTCGGGTGTCACCAAGCTTGTCGTTCCTACAATCAGGATTTGGTGGTGATTTTTCACTGTCAATAACACATCATTTATCCTGGGATTACAGTTGTATATCCACAGCGAGTCACCATGTCGGACTACTGTCGTCTAGCCAAGATGGAGGACTTCGACGATGTCACTCTATCAATGTAAGTACCATATTTTTTTTTATCTAATTGACTTTCGTCAACATCTCACAAGGTGTCTACGAATTCTTGTATAATTATAGGCCGTAGAGTAATACATCGCTACGTTAATCTGGGAGAAAAATGGACAATCGAAAAACAATGATATATATCAGTTTTTTGTAGGACTTTCGCTTCTGCATGTAATAAACGTATGAAACTTACTCCAACCACACAAAAAAAAAACAAAGTGTGGGCGTTTGGCGAAAATCAGATATTTACATACTGATATAAGGAAATAATGTTGTCTCAGCCCTGCAATTAACAGTTACTAGTTACTGTTTTAAAAATACGCTTTTACTACAATAATGGTACAATTTCAATCTGACGGACAATTTATTTTATTATTGATTTATATTTTATAAATATTATTTTTTTAACATTGCTATGAAACAGTTATTATGTCAAAAGTGTTGGTTTCGTTAAGATATTTCAGAGAGGAGCTGAACCCTTTGTGCTGTTGTGGCAATTATATCAAAATGTTACACCGTTGACTGTGTTTATTTATAATAAATTGTGGCAAAGGGTGCAGCTGGCAACATCCTGTGTAGAATAGGGATCTAAACGTGTGTGAGTGTTATGGGCGTTTTGAGACGTATATATTGTTTCGTGAGATGATAAGATTGAGCATAGAGACACCTAATACAATAACTTTCAACTGTCTGTCTAGTTGGTGCGTTTATTAAACCCTGAAGTGAAGATTTCTAGCGAAATTAGGTAGACGTCTTAAATTGTGGCGAATGTTGACATTAAAAAAGGCTACTATGAATGTAATGGAATGTACGGTGTCGTCAGCATTTTTTTAAATTGGGGATATTGCAAAATACACCACAAACATGTGAAATAGAGATCTATTATCTTCAGTTACAATTACAGCCACACTTTTCTATCAATAAAGGATACCGTCAATCCCTGAAATATAATTTCCTCAGTGCAAGAAAGAATGCATGATGACACTTCATCTACAGTTCTATGCGTTAGTCTGCTCTTTTTCGAATATCTGTTCCCAAGACGAGGATGGACAGCCTTTCTGCGACTGGATAACATTTTATACTATATTCACACCATGTACTAACATAAAACCGGGTTGTTAATAACTATAGAGGCTATAGCGTGACATCCGACCGCCGCAGGGGCCGTGTTCCGAATTCAAGGTCCATTTGTATTTTGTTTTTTCTAGTGTGGCGAGCGCAGAATTTCATATCCAGATTCTATAACGCACGCGATCTTCTTCAAATACTTTTTTGGTCAAAACTGAGAGCAGCGTTATGACTCAAAGATTACATTCAATTTACTTTTTAGATTGGCACTTAGTATTATTATTTCAATTACAGTTTTGGTTTATGAGAAAGCTCTCTAGTACTGTGCGTAAAGCATTTAACATATCAAATAACCAACCACCCTGTGCGTAAAACATTAAAGGGATATTTGTTTCACAAAAAAAGGAAAAATAACCTTATTAATACTGGAACTGTGCTATAAAAAACAACAACATTTTCTGACTTCTATTATAAAGGCGTTCAGATAACTTATTTAAAATAAGCTATTAGGTTGGCTACACGACGTCCATATCTTGTTTGCATTATTTTCATGTACCCAAGTATTTAAAACAAAATAAATAGCCTAGCGGAATTTTACAGAGTATATAGCTCACGTTTTGATTCAATTCAACGACTGCTTTATCTAATCCCCTCTTCAACTCCCTTGGATTAAAAAACAAAATACGTACGTCTATTTTGTGTTAATGTTGTATTACAGGACTTTTAAAAGACCTTTCTGACTTGTTAATGTGTTATGTAACCTGTAAATTATGTTGTATACTGCTGAGATGCAAGACTGTAAAAGCGAACCACACTGTGGTATCTGCAGATTCTTAGCTTAGCATATATATCATTTGATAAAAAGCGCAACATTTTTTCGATTCTGACATAACGAATATTGACAGCAATAAGAAACTACATGCTAATAAGTATATATTTACCCACTTTGGATTTACCACGCGGCTTCCGTCCGGTTTTCCACAAAACATCAACACTTCATATCAGTGGGATAACCTTGCGTACAACGTTGATCAAGAATAATAGCAAGACTGTTGTATGAGTTCGGTAAAAAAAAAAGTGCATAGGTCTAATATTTTATAATATAAATAGAAAAGAATGGAACCAATTTGTTAATCTAGAAACGAATAAATGTAATATGTCATTCAATAGTGTAATGCCACCTTCTAATAGGATCGTGCTGCATTGTGTTCAATCACTGCAAATATTATGTTGTGTAGCAAAGAGACGCAACATTTCTATCAAAGTTCATTTATCATTGTGATTTTGTCAAGATAGATGACAGTTATTCCTATCTTCCAACTCTTGGTCTCCTTTTATTCCCAAGTGAATTTACCGTTACCTTTTTATCAACAAGCTTACGCAAATCAAAAAGTAATAAATCTTGTTTATCGTTAGAGGTTGATTCGGGAACCATGTCGGAGCTTATCATAAGGTTGCCACACATTGGATTACGACATTTAATGACAACAACTGATTGTAGAATTAATGAAAAGGTAGCTGCCAGAGTTAATAATTAATGAGTATTTAAGTCACCATATAATATCCCTTTTAGGCGAGTCTTAGTTCAGCATCTGTACATTTAACGAACATTGACATATACCTTTAGACTAGAACTATTAATATAAGGGATATGTATCTGTCCCACGAAAGCCTATCTTATATAACGTTAACGAAGACATACTCTTAATAAAAAATACAGCATGTTGTTGATTTTTTAATTGTATTCCCCTTAAATTATTACTTCCATCGAACCCTTTAAGATTTATTATGAAGGATTTATACCTATATAATTATATTTTGTAAGATGTTTATTAAGTACACAAACGCCCGGCACGACTTCAATCCCTGGCCTTTACTCCACTATTGTGGAACACCTTTAAGATCGTGCTAGACTGCTAGTTTACAACCGCTATTGCAATTCAGCTACACTTAGTTTTCAGTGTATTATTATTAAGTCATTTAATTTTAATACCGTATGGCGTTAAAAACGAAGCAAGTTATTTAAAGTTGAAATACAAACTGGACTTTTACTGGAATGTCCATTAAACATGAAGATATATTAGACAACGCAGTACCTTGGGCTCGTTGTTTTATTAACCGATACAGACGGGTAAATATGCCAATCTTGCATGCTAAACATTCCAATAGAAGTGTACTTTATTTTTTTTTTAATCAAGGATACCCAACTATGAAATGACAAAAGTTAACTATTTATATTAAAGTAAGTTTTGTTAAGGTTAGTGGTATTCATGGCCAGGTTATGTATGTTAGATTTTTGTTATCTGCAATTCTCCGCCCATCCTTATTCCCAAGTGAATATACCTCTGTTGTCAGCAAACTTTAATACGTAAATCAAACACATATAAATCCCCTTGATGAAATGAGTATAAATCTGCTAATTTCACGCTTATCAAAATGTTATCATCCATACATTGTCTTACTGCAGTTCATGGCGAAAACTTACTTTGGAATTAATGAACAGGTAGAAGCCACAATCAATAATTAATGAGTAATGAAGTCCCCTTCAAGTGAGTCAGAAAAACACCTTTTGAAGAAGATCTTCATGCCCACAGTGGGTTTAATGAATACAAAAGCTTTAATTACTGATATGAGTTACTATGTTTGCAGTCGCCAGCATATTAATCCGTAACATGTTATACATCAAACTGTTGTTGTGTGTATAGCTTAAATGATAGTTATAAATGCAAGCATAGACTGACAAACAAGACAAGCGTCTACAGGGAATCGAAATCGGGTTTTGGGATGAAAGTATGCACATGATTAAACTTCGAAACTGTAAATATGAGCTAAATATTTCAAAAGCCCTTATAATTGGATATTTAAATGGTGATTTTGCATAGGGAATAGTATTTCCTTTATTCAGCCATATCTGGATAATGGGATTTTAAATTTAATGTTGTTCATATCAGGGTATTGTTTCAAGCATCGTCAGAGGCTTAAACAAATCAATCAACAAAAACACATAAAGATGGCACATCAATTCAATTGACCTTTTCAGTCACAATTATATTTAAGGCGCTATCATTCCAGCTACGTCATGTGTTGAGGATTGCGTGAAAACAGAGCAAGCGAGAATATGGTCAAGTATTTTCTTAGCTCTTTGATTTTTTTTTATCACAGCAGAGCCTATATACAGGGCGAGCGAGAAACGCTGTTCGTTTTAATCATTTACTAATTTGTTTCTCCATTTTCAAATTTGAGTGCCATCGGAGTTTCACTTGCCTGGCCAAGAATACAAATGTAAAACACTGTTCGACTAGCCATAATTGTAAGATATGCGTCTGATGTATCGTACTTTAATTTGATTTACACGTACAAATTAAAAATCTTCATGATTATACTTATCCTAAAACCTGTCAGACCTGGTCGAATTTGAACGTTTCATGTTGGTCAGCGTTGAACTAGCAGTGCCAATTTGAGCCGGGAGATTTGCGGGGTAATTTTTTCGCTCGGAATACCAGAGGATGTAATTGACCAATCTGTCGTTTGCTGTCCTTTGCTGTGTTGAGTTGACATCGAACAGTTTTACCGTGGACTTATGCTGACCTGATGGCCTTAGCCTTGATGAAGAAGTATTGACGTTCTCTGGTGAACGAAACTACTCGGACAAATCCTACTGATGTTAATCCTAAGCTTTGACAACATTCAAATCTTAAGTTGTATTTTTTTTTCTCAGAATTATGCCTTTTCTATGGACATGTTGAAAAGTGGACCCTTCCCTTCGAACACAACGATATATTCACCAACAAGCCACAGCAAATAACACACCCCCATACTAACGTACCACAAATTTAAGTTGTAATGTTTTCTCAATAATATTTTTTTCGCTGCACATTTTGGAAAAGTGGGCCCTAATCTTCGAACACAAAGATATATTTATGCACAAATACTAGCAAGTGAAAGCAAATACCACCTTCATATAGTGTCTTGCGACAATGTTGTAATTTTTTTTTAACTATAATAATTTTCGTTGAACATTTTAGTATGTGGACCATACCCTTCGAACACAAATATATATCCATGCAAAAATACTTACAAGCCAAAGTAATGAATAGCAGTTGCACATTCACATAATCTCGTACGACAAATGTAAGCCGTATTTCTTTCAACAACAGTTTTTCTTTGGAAATTTTTGAAACATGGACCCTACCCTTCGAACAATAAGATGTATTCATGCAGCAATAGTAACAAGTGAAAGCGAATACACATTCACAACATGCCGTACGACAAATCTAAGTTGTTATGATTGTTTTTACAATAATACTTTTCGTTGAACATTTTGGAAAATTGGACTATACCCTTCCAACACATATATATTCACACACAAATACTAACAATTCAAACCAATGTTGTTTTTAATGAAGTAACCTGTTGGAAACTAGTTACCTTATCCCTTTTCAACACACAGGATTGCTAGGAAGTAAACGTTTTACACATAATCTAAATCTTGCTCTTAAAAAAAAGAAAGGCCTCTGGTTAATTACTGATATTAATATAACCTGGACAGCTGTAAAGGTTTTCTAGTTAATTTTACACAGTGATTACTGGTTAATTATTAATCGGAACAACTGACTTTCCAATATCAACCATCCAGGGTTTATCTGAAGCACACGCTTGATATTTATTACTACAGCTGATCCATTATTAGCATTTTCACACACCAGCCGTGAATTTGTTCTTTTCGCAGCGTCACACAGAACTGGTTTAGGACGGGCAACGATGGTTGTAATAGCGTGTTTTCATATGACTAAGGTTCCATAGAATCTAGGTAGTGATAAAAAAGACTAGGACAAATCATCGATAGCAACAAAAAAGTGTCTGAATGCAAAATTACTGTGTGAGTTATAATATCAGCCTCAGTGCATTGTAAGATTGATATTACTCGTTAAGAAGTTTTATAGATTATATGGTAACTATTTCTGTGTCGGACAATGTGAAGTGTTTTTTATACAAAAGGCCAACGCGTCCACATGTTGTTTATGTGGCCATGTCAATCCCTCTGTAGACTGTGTTGCTATGCTATGGCAACTGTAACTGTTTATCGGAATCCAATTTCCTCGTAAACTTGTGGAATTGCGTAACCGGAGTTACCAGAGTTACCTGACTCCGCTGGTATGCAACAATTTCTTGTGAATAAAGAAAGTCATCGCATCTAAGGTTGACCATACAGCTTTGTCTACTCATTGATTTCTCAACGGTAGGTCCTATATTGTCAGACACATGTGAGAGACGACGGCATACTTACTTATGTTGAGTGCCCACAAACGCAGATTATTCCAGAAGTAGAAACAATCCATTGATTGGCTCTGTAAACCCAAATCCAAGCTAAATAATAGTGTACTTTGCAGGAGTGAAACACTTAAAAATTGGAACGTTTTTCCACGTACTAACTTACTAACTGTTATCCCGCTGATGTAAAAATATATCCTGATTTTACCACAACAAATCTGATTAATTAACACTAATGGTCAGGATTAAATTTGTTGTATTAGAGCTGAAACGAGTGAGTGTTGGGGAATTGACTCTTTCTTGTGGGGGGCGCGGGGGGGGGGGGGCGGGG
>JAUELC010278699.1:0-10184 GCA_031471745.1 Cryptochiton stelleri
TTATCATATTTCACATCGATTTACAAATTCAATTCCAGAATGTCCAAATCAGATCTTCAAATCAAATAAAAAATGTCGGAGCAGACACAATTAGCCTTGGTTTTAGAACTCTAACCTTCATAAGCAACAGTCAACGTTTGCTTTCCGAACTATATAGAAATCTAAACTCGATTAGCTTTGTCCAATTGACATGTTTGTGAGAATTCATCCAGACAAAGGTTTGCTTTTGTAAGGATATATTCTGATATGAACTGTAATCCAAAAACGATTTGTTTTAATGTCATAAAGGTATTTATATTTTCAGTATATGAACACAAATGGTTTGATCAATTATTGTGTCATCTTACTCCATTGTTGAGTCTGTAAAAAAAACGTTTTATTATTTCTGTGGAGAAACTATTTTAGTATTTCTAAAAATGTTAAAGCTGCGTTATTCTTCTCTCCCTTGCTGAAAAAAAGATAATTTCACAAGTAGAATCTATAATTGTCTGGTTGATCATGTACATCAAGATGAATAAATTAAAATATAAACCAAATAATCAAACTATTCTCTTTCTGGCGTCAAATCCGCTTTCTGTCTGAATTAGACCTGCACTATTGATCTGTAAGTCGATGGTAGTCTGGAAGAAACGTACTGGGACGGATTTAACGTAAAATAGGTCCTTACCCATCATTTCCCTGGATGGTCATTTATAACGAAAAGAAGATCAACCTATATACGAGACAAACAACTAGAGGAAGATAAATCGTCTGTGAGAAAGGGACAACACCTGAGGATAAAACATAGGTCCGTTTAGAAGATCAATCTGACTATACAACCTAGCACAATTAGTTATTCTGACGGAAAGAGTTTTTTATTCAAAATTGCCCTAATGTTCCTCAAACAAATGCTAATTCCTAGCTTCATTTGCTCGATATATCATTTCGTAAATTTAGTTTGTGTATAGGACACCGTTGTCAGTGATAATTCTTTTAAACGATGATTTTATTCTGCCAATGGAAAAAATGGACGCATCCTGCAAAGCGAGATCTCCTGTGATTTGGTCTCAGTTCTCGTCATTTAAAAAAAAAAAAATTCTTAAGGAGAGATTGGGTCCGACATCCAAATAAATTCTGGCGAACTTCAAATCAACAATTCATTTATTTGCACTTAAGTGTTACGTGTAAAAGTAAAAAAGTCACAGTCTGCTTCCAATACACATTCAAATTCAACGGTGACGTGCCAAACAATTTTATTTCACATCAATTTATGTTTTCATCATGCACGTTACAGAAGGACTGGTATCAACAGCCTAAAAGTATACAAATGACCAGTGAATGAAAAGTAAATGATACTAAAGTGAAAATAAAAACAGTCCGCGAAAATTAACAGTGGAAACACAAAATGGTATCAAAACATTTCCACCGTGATAGGAAACAATTTGCACGAACATAACAATAAATGTCTTCAGCGCTTAGAATTATTGGTTTGTGTTGTTGGGCGAACCAATTTATTTTTGACTGTTAAAGTTTTTATTTCCTTGAGTTATAAATCAATTTTGTTTCGTTTTTTTAATGGTGTTTACTCGACAACTATTGTCCTTTTTAGGATTATGATATGCTGTATTAAGCTTCCGCATTTCTTCAAGTTTTTCTTAATTTGTAACGTCGACAAAATTAAAATAGAATAGAATAACACTTATAAACAACATAAGGAACGTTTATCTTGTTGTATTGTGCATGCGTTTGTTAAACGGTTTTATCCATTTTTTCACGAATCAATCAGCGTTTAAGCGAAAAGTAATTTACCTTTTTGGTTATTTAGGTCATAGCCAAACAATGCGAAAAAATACCCACCGTGATGGAGAACAATTTCCACCGCGGTTTAAATTGATGGTTTTGTTTTCACTTTCACGAAACCCGTTTAAGATATTTATGTTGAGGTCCTTGACATTTCTTTCTTTTATTACGCTATTGTCTTTTTAATTAATTTTTTGTCGTTTTTCGAATGTTGTTTACTTGAAAATTATTTTTCTTTTATCATTTAATTAAGGAATATTGTTCGATACATTAAGCCTTTGCATTTTTTCAAATTCATAGTTTATAATATCGATCAAACTTACCTAGAATACCATGTCACGGATGAGCAAAGGTATGAATGTTTAGTTTGTAATACTGTCAATGTGTTTTGTAAAAACTTATCCTTCAGCTTAATCCATTTTAAAAGAAAACTTATGGAAAAGTAATTTACTGATTTGGTAATGCAGAGAAAAGCTAATTATGAGACAGCCTTTGGTCCTTTTCTCGGAACAAAAAAAACACGAAAACCTACTCGTGTTTTTAAGAATTCAAACAATAATGAATGTTGCACGGAGTCCTACACATAATGGATTTCTGTTTACTAAGTTTAGCCAAAAGAAAGCTAGTAGATGTTACCTCGACTATTAATACCACACACGTTAAGGTTTTCGTCATTTGCAAAACTAAACATCGCCGTCGCTGTGTTTTCTTGTCTTGAAAACATTACTTTGTGATCTTAGGTGAATGTCAGTATGGTATTTTCCCCAGATATCAGTCTTATTTGCGTTAAGATTAAGATGGATTTATAGTTAATACAAATACCGCTTTGCAAAAGCTTTAAAAGAATAATTACAATGACTTAATCAATACTCTGGTCGTCCACATGTTTTATGTTGTTGTGGGGTTTTTTTTAATGTTTATTTTAAGTAACTTTTCTCCTCTGGTGGGACACCGTCACATTTAAATTGTTTAATTTTATATTTCATTTTGTTTTAATTTGTTTTCATTTATTTCTATTTTTTTGCTAAATTTAAATCCTTTTTAACTGATATTTTTTAATTTAATTTTTATTTATTATTTTTTAATTTAATTTTTGGTTTTAATTTCTTTTATTTATCAAATAATTGGAAAATGTTGATGCAATTTAAATTCTTTTTATGTCTTAATTCAAAAAAATATTAATTTAATTTTCATTTGATTTCTTTTCATCCTTAGTTCAAATTTTTCAATTTAACTGTGGATTTCAATTGAATGCTTAATTCGGCAAGCTGTTAGTGTCATCTTAGCCCCTTGTTTAGTTATCTCTTACGACCACAAACTTATAGGTCAAGTTCAGATAATGCCAAGAGATCAACAATGGCATACTTTCCACAGAATGCCATGATGGCCAATGGTTCTTTCATAGAGCATCTTGGCATCATTCATTATTCAAATGATTTTACATGTTTGTTAATGATTGTAGGCAAACATTATTTCTTTATCTGTATGTAGTACAAATTTCACAAATCTGTTCGAATATATATTAGTACTGACTTGGTGTAATGAAACTATATCGTCTGTAAACTTAAAATATTCAGGTGAGTTTAAACGCATTACTTCGTCATTAATTTGATAGTATCCAGTACTCTGTCGCACATTATCAATCACAATAAAAAAAAATACAAGACGAAGCAATTCTCGACATGGACACGGAATATAAAGAATCCTTGTCAGTGTTCAATCTAAACGTTCTATCCTTAAAAAGGTCGAGATAAATGAGTTAAAATTATTCTCCTAATTTACCTTTGATCTTCGAAATTCATTTTCAGACATATAATGGCCGCATCAGATATTTAAATCCAATGAAAATGTCAAGATTGATAAAATAAGTCGTGGTCATTATTCTTGATCTTTTTAGCAAGCGTTTGATTTGAAATCTCATAAAAAAAACTGATCTGGATTAGCTTTTTTTTGTCTGTTCTGAAAAAACCACATTAATTACATTATCTTGTCGTCTATTGATGTTGCTGTTTTTTCTCTAAGAGAAATTCATATTAAAGCAAAGCAGAACCATGATGACTGTCTCATTTAGTATGCATATCTTAATTAGCAACTTAACAACAGCTTAACATATTAAACATGAGATTTGATTGAGTTCTTATCTGTAAATGTGCTGTTTATCTGAGCCATAACTTCAATGTTGATCTGTAACGCCGAGCTTGATGTATGGTCTTCAGTAGGCAGACTGAAGGATTTAAACCGAGCTACCTCATTGAGATTCCCTTTCCTAAGATGATGATTTGTAACGGGAAGAGGATCAACCTGAAAACGATACAAGAAAGTAAGGAAAGATAGATTACCTGTTGCGGAGAGAAAAAAATAATTGATGACAAAACATCCGCATGACAGCTACATAGCAGGGACTTAACCAGTTACTTATTTTAATGTACATCTAGATTAGCAGCTTACTATCAGCTTAAACAATAAAGCATGGGATTAGATTGTGTGGTTTGTTATTTGAAATTTACTTTTTTTTTTAGCTAGAACTGTAATGTTTTTCAGCTTCATGTCTTGCCTTTAGGAGGCAAACACTGACGAATTTAACCTGAGCTTCACTTTGCCTTGATGATGATTTACAGCGGAAAGAGGATCAACTTTGTAAACGATACATGAAAGATAAATTATCTGTTTCGGAGAGGAAAAAATATTTCAAGACAAAACATTCACAAAACAAGTTCATGTATATTGTGAAAGCAACATTTGGGCATTATTGCCAGAGACCAGCCACGTCATTGCATGTAAGTTAAAGATAGTCTATGAATGTTACGCCAGGCAATCCGACTAGCCAGTCAGTCTCATGACATCCAAACTGATGGCGTCTTTGTGCAATCGGTATATTGCGTCATTAGACTTATTTTACGTATCTCTTCTGTGCAATCATGTGTAATAACTGTACATATATTTAATCTACATCAACTCATCACAAAACTAATTTGATATAAGCCCAACTATTCTCTTTAAAACGAAATTCAAGAGAGCGGCGGATTAATACAGGTTATCGCCAAATCTTCAATTCTGTATCTTATATTAAAATCAAACATGAATTCTAATTTCTTTATGTGTATTAAAATCAAAGATTGTTGCATCAGAATAACCAGAGCAAATAATTTCGATTTTTAAATTAATCCGGAAGCCGGTTTTAAAATTAATCAAACATTTTCCCACCATCTTGCCATCTCTTCAACACCATTTTAGCTTTTTCTAACTTGGCGTCTGACCGAGTTAACTTCATGTTGCACATATAAAATGTCTCGGAGAGTTCAGTGTATCAAACATTATTGGACAGAACATAATTTGGCACATAAAAATTAGTAGGTTCAAAAACTTGAAATTACACAGTTCATTCAAGTTCTGTTTCTCTATATAAGGCTACATGTATGATGGACAGATAGAGATACAGAACTCTGCATCTAACTTCATGACGTGCTGAATATTCGGCTTACTTTTTGGTCAGGAAAATGTTAATATGTTGTTAGTTTTCGAAATCGGGCAAATTGCGAATATCATTTCCCGAATACTTTTAACGTCAAGTACAGTGACGTACGGGTTGAATCCAAAACAATTGCTCCGGTGACAATTGCTCTGGCGACATTTTCTCAGGCGGCCTTTGCTCCGACCCAAATATTGACCTGTTGTATTGGTTACCATCCCTGGCGACAATTGTCGCAGGACCAACTAACATATGAAAAAAAATGACCTCCCTTTATTTAACGGTGATTAAATATAGACGTATCATTTCGTCGTCTTTTATGAGGGAAAAAAACATTCGCTAGACTGGTACCCATCTCTTAACATGATTTAGTTTGGCATGTATGTAGTTCAAATTACTCAGAAATGTCTGCTGTGTAATGTAATAATATCTGACATAAAAGAGTTGTATTCTCGACACGTTGCCTTGTTTAATTTGAATAATCTTAATTTCAGGACAGACTGTTTATACCCAATTTATATCATGATTATGCTGCGCAAATACAACACAGCGGCGTCTTCAGCAGAGCTAAAGTGAGAGAAGAAAACACATTCGGCAAAGCAATAAGATATGGATGTGAAAGAAGAATACAAAAAATATATATTTGTACATTGTACTTTTTTACAAATGTATCGGCTAGAATCAACCTAAGGATGCCCTCACATAAAACAAAACGTTTGTTTCTGTAATATTTTGCGTAAAATAATTTATATTTTGCGCTATGAAATGATTTTATGCTTTGTTTACCATTTTTATATTTTGCGTTAAGGACCCTTATATTTTGCGTCACACTTTTTATTTTTGTCGATGATTTTATATTTTACGTCAAATTGTTTATATTTGCCATAGCTTTTATATTCTACTTCATTTTATAGTTAGAGGTTGTACCCCAGTACATCCATTCCATAAACATAATATGAAGACATATCTGAGAACAGAAATGTCAACGCCAACATAAGCTGAGATGGCCTACATTAAATACCACATTCTAAACGTGAATCGGGAATCTTCTGGCAGACATCACCTATACGGTATGGACGCGCCATCTTGTTTCTCTCAAGCTGGTTCTATAACGTCGAATCCAGAATCCTGAGAGGGGGGATGTCACGTAGGCAACGCGGTTTGTTCGGTTGAAGTCGACCTTGTTTTTCTTGTTAGCGCGTCTCTTGCTAGTTCCCATATTTGTTTGCACCTAAACAGAGATTTTGACGTTTAGAAGACATCAGGGATGTCCGAAGAGCGATAAGAACATACATCCGAGATCCGAGACCCAAGTCATAACAATTCTTCTTCTTTTTTCTGAATGACATACTTTTTACAAGTAGAAAAAAAAATTCAATGCATGCTGGTTTCGTCTAAAATAATAATACACCGTGAGATTTCAGATTAGGTTGGTATTTTGTATTATTGTTGTGACATGCCTTTCAAACAAAGGTTATTGTAAGTATAAAGTTATATGAAAATATAGGAAAGGAAATTATTGTCGTTTTGTAGGGTTTTCTTCAAAAGAAAACTCAACCAACATTAATCAGTCAGAAATCGGATCGTCCGTAATTTGTTCTATGACAGCAATTGACACCAAACTATAACCCACTCCCTAATTTATTTATTTCCTATCCGGACACTCCTAATGTCCGTCTTGAACGAGGCATTTTAACATCGAAGGTTCACCAATGTGTTCTGTTTAAAACAATAGTGGCATGGGTGTATTAAGACGCTATTTTCGCCATAATATAAGTCTTGGTGTCAATTAATGCAACTGACAAATGTAATATGTGTAAAACGTCTGTGTTAATTGCTATGGTGGATATTTCTGGAAATATACTGGACTGATTTTAATCTACAGTGCTGTATGAGTTTTAATGTAATCAGAGCGAGATGTCATTCTCGATTAAGATTAATAAACTAACCGGTGTTTGTGGTAGCACAAGCGAACTGACCCGCCATGGTCTCCCGAGTATATCGGTAGATAGAGAGAGTCTGCTGATTGATGTGTTGACAGTCACAGTTAACCCCTGTGATTTCTGCTCTGGTATGATCTACCCTTAAATTATATTTGGGACACCTTACGAACGGGTTCCATGCTAAGGCAAGCTACATAGACTATTCCGGCCTGAATTATTTATCAGTCTTAAAGTTTAGTTTTAGTCATAAACTAAATCTGGAACTCTTCTGTGCAGCTTGATCGGAAGAAGATAACAATTGCAAATTAAAACCATAAGTAATTTATATATCTTGTGTATCGTCCGAAATGATTTTCAATATTGTAGGTTGTAAAGACACTAACTAACTGGCTTAATAATATTATTAGAATGGCGATTTCTTGTAAGAATGTATGTTTTCCCAGATTTACCCCTCAGAAACAGCGGTAGGATAATGGATACCTTATCCAAAGTAAAATAAAATACCTGGCCATCAACCTCCATAGTGATTTAAACGAAGGCTTACGTTTTGGAATCAATCGTTATATACAATCTGGAACTCTCAACAGACGCATTATCTGCTAGAATCGAAAGGGTAGTGTGACGTTTTCTACATCTTTTAAATAGAGGGCAATCTTTTAACCGGCTCTGCCAATAAGTTATAATCTTGTCACATGGAAACTCTATTCATTTTCAAACCATACATTTTATCTGCAAAGAAACTTTTTAATAAGAGAACACTACTTTAGCAGAACTGTGCCAGAATATCATAGCAATAGGCTACATTCTGAACTTAATATTTACTGAACTGCATACACACAGGTCAGTTAATAAAACACTGATCAGCAAACATCACATAGATGCAAAGACATAGACAGTAAAGGAACCAACATCATCAATGAGCTTTGGAAGACTATATATTACGTGATCAATGTCGATGGCGTTATGGTCACCATCTACAGCAATATAAGGCATGAAAGGTCTTCTCATCGGAGTAATCAGTGTGCTAATGGCGTTCTGGGGAAATGCCACAGCCTATTTGAGGGGTTGGTGTGTAAGTGGGTTGTAGCAGTCCGTACAGCTGAAAGCGTTTGATCGCGGACATAGCGGCCTTGAAATTGCATCCTCACATTTGGTTTACCCGGGGGTTCCCGTGTGTTAGAATCTCTCATGGAGTTAAATGATTGTTATTGATTAATGGTGATAACGAAACCGTTCTACAATAACTATACTCTATCTGCCCACACAAATCATACCCTATGCACGCCCGCATTCCCCAGATGTCATTTTTGTGTTCCATAAAACAGTACAGCATCAGTGAAAGTGGCTTTCCAATGACAGCAATTAAAACAATAATCCCCTAATAAGAACAATATAGTATTTGTATAATACAGATAATCAGATAAATCCTCTGAGGTATATTTACTGTGGTATAATTGATTCAAACGATAATCCCTTATATTTCGATAAGAATTGAGGGACATTGTGGATATACCCCTTTAACAGCTGAGATAAGGTGCCGTGAATATAAGCGGTTAATACATATTCAGAAGTAGGCTTTAGTGTCCATATTTATCTATTACGACATTCTAAGCCAGGATAGGCCACATAAATTTGTCGTTCGTTTAACAATCTGCTGCTCAAAGACATCGAAGCTTCCAGTCCGATGCAATTGTCTACAAAAGTATACAGGTCTTGTGTAATCTCGATCCAACACATTTACCAAAATATCTTTATCTCTAACCTCCTGAGAATAAGTCTCTATCAGTAAAATTTACATCAGTGTATATAGAAGCTAAATCCAACAGAAGTAGTAATAAAAGCAAAGATTTGTCAGACGGAAAAAACTTTGATCCACACCGCAAAAGTGTAAATTGCAAAAGAGTAAAAAAAATGCGATCTTTTTTTTCAATTTTGAAAACAAGTAATTACTGCTCTACTTAAAAACTCTGTTCTCTCTGGACTTCTATTACAAATGTTTAGATTGCCATTATTATCGTGCCCAGTGAGCTGTAAGTAATCAAGTTAATGTTAAAACCAATTTGGGCAGTGGTAATTAGGTTAGGTTGTATCGATATACGTTTTTTACTCAGTCACGACTCTCATAGCTTAAAACTTCCGTCTATTACCATCGCTCACTAGTTTATCTGCGTTGTAGTGATTAGATACATGTGATGTCACATGGTATGGTGGGCCAATCATGAAGAAAGCATTTGCCTAACTGCACATTTGTTGAAAATTCATGAGTATTTGTCAGCCTCCACTGATCAAAATTCATGATGGACAGACGACGTTTGATTAAAACTAGGAGAGAATTGTGATCGGTCATCCTGAATAAAAACTTGAATTAAGTATTTTTTTTTCCACTGAACAGCATTTTGTAGTTTACAATCTATAGGAAAGTCTTCCATGAAAGAAAAACACATTTGATATATCTACAAGTTAAAACGAAAGTTGAGCTATAGTTGGGTATTGTTTATCAAGAAGTATGCCTATTAAAAGGACATACAGTGTACTTTTGATTTTGAAACTAGACGACTAATTGATCGGTCCATGCGGAGTAAATGAGAATCGTGTCTTCTCATCATATTTACACTGTTGTAATTTGTATCTGGTATTTATTCTATGTAATATGTCAATGTTACTACTACCGGGTTATGATCACAGAAAGATCGTGTAGTTTGAGCGAAACTAAGCTATAATTCAAGTTACAGGGTCTTGTGTATTTATAAAGCGTTATGCATATAAAAAGAAAATACCTTTGATGTTGAAACTAGAAGCGCCTCACGACTAAGTGATCGGTCCATGCAGAGTTAATAAGAGTCGTGTTTTGTGATCATATAAACTCTGGTGAAATTATTATCTATGTAAGAAGTCGGTGTTACTACTATGTTTTGATCGTAAACAGATGAAATAGTATGAATTATTTCGAACTCAAGGGTAATACACTTATATGACGACCTTGCAGTGGCAGT
>JAUELC010278710.1:0-10184 GCA_031471745.1 Cryptochiton stelleri
TAATTAGTAACTAGAAATTATTATACCATTCATTATCAACAAAAATAAAGCAGGATCATTTACTGAGCACTTTCCATCCACCTGGCACTGTGTTAAATGCTTTGGGTCTGTGCTAACACAGAAGTTGCAGGCCACGTGTGGCTATTGATAGTGCTGCAAATGTGGCCAGTGTGACTCAGAAAATGAATTTTTTACTTTTATTTCATTCAAATCCAAATTTAAAGATGTATACTCAATTTAGTTATTAGGAATCTTTCACATATGTTTGAGAAAACTTGGGTATAGGCATCTACTTTTTCAACTGTAAATCTCAGAAAAGCTAAACACAGATGGAGCAATTCCGATGAAAGTTTAGCATCGGACTGAGATGTACTTACAGACGGAAAATACACACTCGATTTTGAAGACTTGGTATGAAAACACATGTAAAATACCCACTACTCACCTAAAATATTGATTACTTGTTGAAATGGTAGGTTAGATATATTCAGTTAAGTAAAATATATTATCAAGATTAATTTCACAGCCAAAATGTCCTTCAGCAGGTGAGTGGATAGAAACAGCTATGGTACATCCAGACAATGGAGTATTATTCAGTGCTAAAAAGAAATGAGCTATCAAGCCATGAAAAGACATGGAGGAAACTTAAATGCATATTACTAAGTGAAAGAAGTCAATCTGAAAAGAATTCCAAAATTGTTTACCAAGGAAATAAGTTTGAGCTGAGAATACTTAAGATATGAGACTCGAAATTAGTATTTGTATTTATCACTATTTATCAGCGGATTGAAACAGCATAACGTTTTCAAAGAAAAGACCTACGAACTACTCATTTTAGACCACGAAGATATGAGGACAAATGCCAAAGGAACCAAGCAAACTTATCAATCTATCTGTTTAAAATATATCCAGTCAGATGAAGAAATGTAATCTATTGTCCAACAAATTCACAGCCGCTTAATTTAAATAAGTTATTCACAACCTGGAGACTCGTACGTTACCGCCGTTAATCCGGTTATGTGATTACAAACCTCTAATTAAACTTTGACGTCTGTCAAATATCCGATGATAAATATAAAACATAGGGAGTTTAATTTAATTTAAACTAAGCTGAGAGATGTTATCTTTCAGTCTGTTATCCCAAGTGTGGTAATTTTCCTGGTGATATTTATGTCGAAGTACAAGGAGACGACACTGAGTGAAGGCATCCCTACAAAAAAGACAATTTTCATACTACTGAGCGCAGTACATTGCAATAAACCAAATATTTTAAAGGAATATCGACTGTTTTAATAAATGCATGCTTCCATACGTATTCGCCACAAAAAAAAGTCCAATTATATGAGGTTTAATAATGAGGTATAATTCAATTGTATGAGGTTTAATAATGAGGTATAATTCAAATAAGACGTTTATTATATGAGGTTTTAGGACGTGAGGGTATGTCCGAATCTAAGCTCGTGTATATCTACGTGCTATTGTCCCCTGTGTTGCGGGATTCGAAACTACACATACAGCTTGGGAGATTATATATGCTGCATAGATACCTTAAAGGTGAACACTCGCAGAAGATTCACGAAACCCTTTAGAATGATTATATGAATATAATACAACAGCTGATCTTGTTGAAAGCGTCGGTATCTTGCGCACAATAGGCCGACCAGAGGTAGAATAGTTGAGAATACTCCAACAGATGTTGAAACAACCTCTCTGCGATAATTTGCTTATCAAAATGTGGCAGTTGTTCTTCTGCACTCTTTGTAAAAACTTAATTATGTTCCCATGGACATATAGCATCGAAATATGTGTTTTAAATAGTAGAAACTCGTATATAACAATATACATCATATCCAACATTTGTAAAAGATTGTGATCGTACTTTGCAGAATTGGCTCATTATCTACAGTAACATTCTATAATAACATAAGAGATTACCGTACTACGTCTATCTTATATTGAATTCGCTTATAGTTCAAATCGTAGGCCCTATATAAAAAAAATTTAACGATTTCAAAAAGTTTAAATAAATTTATGAATTAGATTGCTTTAGCGATGTGTGTTAGAGATAATGCCAGAGTTCTTTGCATAAAAATGTATTCAAACATGAAACAAATAAAAGAAGAAAACCGATATAAACAAATTTAATTATTATTAAAATTTGAAAAATTCCCTTGAGCACTGACTTTTAGTGATTTTATTAGTGTCTTTTTAATAATAATTAAAACTGTTAATATGCGGGTTATTGTTTTGAATAATATTCTTCGTATAATTAGACTAAAAGTCTGCAGGGCGTCACAGCTCGAAAAAGGAAATGTAAACAATTATATCCACCCCGGGCACACGTGTGTCTTGGTTTCGTGTTATGAGTCATTATTTCATTTTCACAATCAAGGATGCAACGTAGTCGTGTTACAAGTTTGGGAGAATCTAAGGAATAAAAATCGACCAGCTTTACCGGATGTATCCAACTTACGTCAAATGTTTAAGTCATTCTGAACGTTAAATAGTTTGTGTTCATATGAAAAATAACTATGACATAAATGTTCACAGAAATTTAGACGAGTAAAAACAAAACCTCCTAAAAAGTGATTTGTTTGTCTTCGGGGTGGGGGGGGGGTATAATTGTGTGAATAATCAAGATGTTCTTAACATCAACAAATTAAACTTAGGATGAGGCTTAGTTACTACATCCGGGCATTACCTCAATATCCTGGTGTACATATTTATGACTTTTGAAAAAACAACGAAAACAATTTTTTTTACAAAACTGACCACAGATTATTTTCATGAAACGGATACGTATAAAGATAATAGAGTTATCCAAATGAGCTTCCGATGTCTCAATTCCTAGAATAGACATCATTGCGACATTGCTCTGACAAATGCAACCATTCGGTCTCTTTGAAATCCCAATTTGAACTAACATGCGATTTGATAAGACCACTCCCAAATATATTAAACAGTAACCGGGCGTCTATACCACAGCAGTTATTCTTCACGTTATTCGGGAATCTTCTGCGAGACGTCGATCAACACGGCCATCCTCTTTATCGTAAGCTGACTTCGGATGTTTCGGAAACCAGCTGTGATAGCGTAATTAATTGATTCTGAATTGTATTGTGACGCAGTGAAAATCATAATTTTTAATCCAGAAATATAAGCGAAAGATGCAGTGGGGATACACACGAACTTAGATTCAGAAATCTATGTTGTAATACTGAAGATAAACGAAGAGAGTCAAGAAAGCACACATATCGGCGTACTGTGTTTGGATGACGACCTTCATCCAGCATCTGTTCTCATTCATAGATGTAATTGGTAAGAGTAGCGAAACCATAAAATTGTCCTTTTGCCGTTTTCTTTGTAAGATCTATTATAGTGTTGGACGCGCGGTTGTTATCAAAATATCATTTCACTTAATTATAGACAAATTCTTACAATTTATGTATACAATGTTGTGTATCAATAACTTAGTCGATCTATACTTAACGTAAAAAAACAAATAAAAGCAATATATAAAGAGACGAAGCAATACAAATTCGAAACGTGCAAAATGCTGACCAATAAGTAAGTCATATAAGTGTGAATGCAAACTGACTCTGCATGCAAATGTCGCTTGAAATCGTTTTAGTCGCTGTCTTTAACCGTATTTGTGTTCGTTATAAAATATTTACAAGATGTTTTTTAGAAATTGTTTGGTTTAACGTTTACGAATTGAGATGTTGTGTCGTTATAGCTAGTGTTATGCCACGCAAAACGGTACTTCATATAATTGTAAAAATTCCAAAAGCGGCCAAATTATTAACATCCTTTACTGTAAATTTACGGCCATTATATATACCTCTATAAAGACTTTTCAATTATTTATACGTCTATTTTTTAATAATGTTACATATAAGTCTTATATATTTGCGTTTTGTATGGACTGTAACTCATAGGCATTACTACATACTTTGACTAGCAAATGAAACATTCCTCTCTGTATGTTAGTATTGTTGAGTATTTATGATAATTAAATTCAGTTTTGTTTCCACGTGCTGTCCATTTTTGCAATTATAGTGGGTAAAGTCCTTGGATTGCCAGAAGGCTTATATGTTCAGCGAAGTATACTGTAAACATGTCCCTTAATGTAAACATGTGAAGCTATTACTGTTAAGAAACATGCCAGAGACATGACTCTTATATTTTATGATAATTATGATCTACTTTAATTTTCTATATATGTTGATATATAATGAGGTATTTCCGGGGATTCGAACCCACGTCATAGACTTACGGGCGTTATACGGGCCGGTTATTTATAATGTCGAGGATACAGTCTTCACACGGCACGGTTATTTCTAATGGCGAGGATACAGTCTTTATACGGCACGGTTATTTCTAATGGCGAGGCTGCAGTCTTCACAGTTATTTATACTGGCGAGGATACAGTCTTCACGGTTATTTCTAATGGCAAGGATACAGTCTTCACGGTTATTTCTAATGGCGAGGATACAGTCTTCACGGTTATGTATAATGGCGAGGATACAGTCTTCATACGGACCGGTTATTTCTAATAGCGAGGATACAGTCTTCAAGGTTGTTTCTAATGTCGAGGATACAGTCTTCATACGGCACGGTTACTTCTAATGGCGAGGATACAGTCTTCATACGGACCGGTTGTTTCTAATGGCGAGGATAAGTCTCCACGGTTATTTCTAATGGCGAGGATACAGTCTTCATACGGACCGGTTATTTCTAATGGCAAGGATACAGTCTTCACGGTTATTTCTAATGGCGAGGATACAGTCTTCATACGGACAGGTTATTTCTAATGGCAAGGATACAGTATTCACGGTTATTTCTAATGGCAAGGATACAATCTTCATACGGCACGGTTATTTCCAATGGCGAGGATACAATCTTCATACGGCACGGTTATTTCCAATGGCGAGGATACAGTCTTCACAGTAATTTCTAATGGCGAGGATACAGTCTTCACGGTTATTTATAATGACGAGGATACAGTCTTAACGGTTATTTACAATGGCGAGGATACAGTCTTCACGGTTATTTCTAATGACGAGGATACAGTCTTAGCGGTTATTTCTAATGGCGAGGATACAGTCTTCACGGTTATTTCTAATGACGAGGATACAGTCTTCACGGTTATTTCTAATGGCGAGGATACAGTCTTCACGGTTATTTCTAATGTCGAGGATACAGTCTTCAAACGGCACGGTTATTTCTAATGGCGAGGATACAGTCTTCAGTTAAAGTTGTATCGTACCAGTGGCAGTTAGTGAATGTTTTTTTGTTCTATATACCAAAGTGTACAGCCGGCAACGAATATGCGTCTATCTAGAATGGAACCCAAGACCTCTCATTTGTCATATTGCAACCGTAACAATATAAGACGCATCGATTCTTATGAAGAAATCACTGATATGGCGGAGTGCCAGACCAATGGGTTAAAGAAACCACCGTTGGTGCCACTGACGAGAAACAATGACAAGAAACACGAAAATCCCAGAGCACATACCATGATGCAATGAGGCAGTGTGTGTAATTTACAGTCTTTAAGACATGACGGTTTCCCTTTACATCGACCAGCCCCAGTGCACAGGAATCTCCACCAACCGCCCGCTTTTCATTTTGAAGACCAGCAATCTATCTTATAAAGGGATTAACCATCACTGGTAAACATGTATTAGCAGGCACCCTTATTGGGTGGTCATTCTGTCATAATCCTCTTGTCGATCGGTCGATGCTGGCTCTGTCAGCCTACGGTCGCAGGTTCGATCCCTGGTTAAGGATTGCTTTCCCCTCTAGCTACAGAGGTGACCGACTATTAGGGATTCGAATGGTTTGATATGCATATAATATTGCCGTATATTAATCACTTGAACAGGTACGTTAACTTAGCATCTCTACGGCCTAGAACTGTACTGTGAACGAATTACAACTAATAAAGTAATCTTAATAGATACACATACACACCCAAGGCTAATATGGATTACTTCTGCTGATTAAGGTCGTTTCGGTACAGATTACTTGCACCGTTAACAAGCAGCTTGTTAACGGTGCTCGAATCTGTACCGAAACGTCGCGAAGTTCGTACACAGAAGTTGTAATCCATAATAGCCTTGCTTGTGTATGTTGATCCCAACTTCTAAATGACTCTAAAAATGCTCAGCTTAAAAGTGTAAGCCATATAATTAGTAAAAAGAACTACGTACAATTAAGTTTTAAATTTCCGGTTTAATACAAACTCACCACAATCCTGACTTTCGTGTTCAGCTATTGAGTGTATGTAAGAATAAGTCGGAAAAATAGATATAGGCTTATGTATATAAATATAGTGAAAATAGTAATTGTTAAATATAGTGAAAAGGTAACAAAATCAGTTACCTAATCATCTTCATATCCAAGAAATTCATCAGTACATTGTACAGGTAAAACCTAAGGTATACCTATTTATTGTATAACTATTAAGTGAAAAGACCTAACCATTAGTGCATATTAACATTATGCCATATGCAATGATGAAACACTATATAGTTCAACGTATAATAATTATATCATTGATCCATCTCACCCATGACATTAAGAACAGCATACCTGTAATTAATGTACTGGATACAAGTGACAGATTCAACGATTTCTCACGCTTAACCTAATTATAACACAAGTAAACAAGTAGGTATAGTCGCTTACACTTCAGTGTATGGGAATGCCTGGAAAGCAAGGGGTAAACAAAACCCTACTTAAGTGAGAGCCATTTCTGTAATTTTGCTGCAAAATATAAATCCTATATCCCGGTGCCAAATTTCAGTAATCCAAGTTAATGTTTTGGAGTTTTCAGAGAGTTTATGGTGACCGCATGGGCCGTCAGTGTAGCTGATCTCCCGTGAATTACTGCTTGTTGTGCTTCAGCATCAGACCTCATCAGAAGCAGTCACCATCTACATTGAGGAGATGCAATAAAGCGAGACGAATATATCTAGATAATATTAGCCAATGAAAATTCCGGAGTCTGGTTTATGCGACCCGCCATCTCAATTAATTTGCATAAAATTGTTATAACGGTAGTGTTAATGACTCATCTAGCCACTGTCGTAAAAAAAACAGGGTTCAGATGTTAACAAAAAAATCTCAAGAACGCTAGGGGCTAACCCATCGATTGTGTTTTGACAAGGTATAAGGAGACAAGACCAACCTCTTACTGTCTGTAGCCGGGTAGGCTTACTTAGGAGGTATTACCAGTAAAGAAGCGTGGATTTGATTTATTGTGTACTTCTTGTCTGTTTTGTTTAGGTCATAAAAATGAAAAATAACATTATTATAAACTCACTTATTCCCATCAACGTATGTTTGCAAAAAATACGTAATTATAATTGCATATTAGGCATAATTTTTTTCTTTCCGAAAAACAGTGTAGTGTTGTAAGCTTTATGACAACCAAATAGGGAAAATTTAACTTGCGTAAATTGCAATATCCCAAACCAAAGAAAAAATAAAATAACAAATGACAAAACAAACAAAAGGAAGGGAGTTTTAAACTGTCGCCCAAATTAGTCCAAGCTAAATACATTAGAAAACTAGTTTTTTCTTCTCTGAAAAGAGTATGCGGATAAAACTGAATGGTATAATATGTGCCGAGATATATAAAGTGTGTGCAAAATTTACTCCGTAATTCATTTTCTGTAACCCAACCAATTTAAACAATCACCTGAGATTAGACATGCATGCGTGTTACTCATTTACTCGCATCGTGAAAGTTTGCGTTTGTTTGTTTGTTTGTCTGTTTATTTGTTTGTTTCTTTGTTTGTCTGTTTGTCTGTTTGTTTGTTTGTTTGTCTGTTTATTGGTTTGTTTGTTTACTTACTTGCTTGCTTGCTTGTTTGTTTGTTTGTTTGCCTGTTTGCTTGTTTGTTTGTATGTTTGTTTGTTTGTATGTTTGTTTGTTTTATATAACAATTATGAAATTAAAAAGTTTGATTGGAGAAGATTCTAAAAACAATTCAACGGGAACTTATAGTGCACTTGGAATTTGACGATTGTATAGACAAACTAATGGAAATATAATTTAAGTGTGTTTACAACAAAAGTTGCAGTGACAAACAGAAATTAAAAATGAGTAGGCCTAAATCATACAAATTGCCGTAAGGCCGAAGGCGTGGAAGAGTATAAAAGTTAGGCTACTGCTTAGTTTTAATTTTTTTTATCCCACGGTGTTTAAGGCAGACTCCCGTCCCACGGTGTTTAAGGCAGACTCCCGTCCCACGGTGTTTAAGGCAGACTCCCGTCCCACGGTGTTTCTAGCAGACTCGCGTCCCACGGTGTTTAAGACAGACTCGCGTTCCACGGTGTTTAAGGCAGACTCGCGTTCCACGGTGTTTCTTTCAG
The DNA here is from genome assembly GCA_031471745.1 of Cryptochiton stelleri. Lineage (NCBI taxonomy): Eukaryota > Metazoa > Mollusca > Polyplacophora > Chitonida > Mopaliidae > Cryptochiton > Cryptochiton stelleri. The sequence goes on from JAUELC010278710.1 coordinate 8,389, forward strand.
ACTCGCGTTCCACGGTGTTTCTTGCAGACTCGTGTTCCACGGTGTTTCTTGCAGACTCGCGTTCTTGTCGTTCTTAGGGACACATCGTTCAAAATTACTATTTCTCTGAATGGAATAAAACTTGACAGAATCATAAATAAAATTATCAAGACGAACATATTCTCCCTACGATTTTTCCATCAAATTGTTAATGGGGGCCGAACAGGTTTAAATCTACTCGCTAAACCTTTCTTAAATATCTCTAATCTTTTAAATTATCTTTTCGTCTCCAGGCAGTGTACACGATAATGTTTAATCCAACTACTTATCTTTTTATCTATTTAATTTTTTGTCGTCACTTTTCTTCAACAGTGTTTAACACCATACTTATCTATCTTCCTATAGGTTTTTCTATTTTCATATTTGTAACGATGTAACCACATAAGCGGGTGACCTCCATGGGTGGTATATATATATATATATGTAACTAAATGTCTATCGTTAGACTATACAGCCTTCAATCGTTACGGACATTTGGCCATTCTCTGAACATCGGTGCGTTTTCAAGACAATATATGTTTTACCAAGTATTAAAACAGGAGATCACAAAATATATTAATACTAAACGATGGTAGGAGAGAATATTTGTTTACTTGGTGTTTAACATCGCACTCAGGGGTAATTCACTTATATGACCACTTTACATTGCGGTCGGTGTTGGCTGTAAATCTGGGAGAAACCCTCGTAAAACCGAGGTCACAGGAGAACTTCTTTCATTTACCAATAGTCGACAAAGGGATTGGAATTATAGCAGTGCATTGGAGGGGGTTCAGCTGACGAACTCACTACCTACTGACCTACGGTGCGACCACAAAGAAGGGGTATAGCTTTCTAAAAAGTCTCTATGTATCTATATTAGTGTACCATACATGTAGACATACACAGATATAGATCTTCCCACCGATCATGGAGGTTAGCCGACCAGAGTAGCAGGATGGCGGCAAAATTTGACAGGCTTTTGAAACCGGCTCCTGGATTATTAAAAATCGAAATTATTCGCTCTGATCAGTCTGATGCCACAAGTTCGATTTTTTAAACATAAAGAAATCATGTTGAGGTCAAAACAAGATACGGAATTGAAGAAATGTGTCGATTTACCTGTATTAAGCCACAGCGCGGCTGCCGGTAAGCCGACTTAGTGCAAATTTTGTATCAGCTTCCGCAACCAAGTTGGTTGTTTTAATTACACGATTTGAACAGTTTAAACGCTGCAGCTACAACAGGTATATACCAGAAGAGCATCGACTGTTTACGAGTCATAATTTACCGTTCGGAAAAGGCGAAAGGTGGCCACGAAACGGTAAGCAGACCACTACTTAAACGGCTCCCCATTTAAAACAGAAGTGCCAGTGTGTCACTACTGTTTTAAATGGGGAGCCGTTTAATGAGTGCAAGAATGTGCTGCTGTATTTAAGATATTAGCTCAAATTGTTAAAGGGATAGGCAGTTTAAAAAATAATGTCAGATGAAAATGATAGGCTATATCGTGTTGTTTCCAAAAGTGATGTTCAAATTTGTTTGTAATTATTTGTTTTCCTATGAAAGCCACACAAAAATATAAATGTGTGGTGGCCTGTTAATGCCTCTTGAGACCAATGACGTCATTGGGACAAACAAATAATAATACAGCAATTATTCACATAAAAACAGTTGTAGGTCACATTTACCAATATGTACGGTCATAAAATGTTTTGTCAGGGTTGTATACAGATTAATTTAAAGCATTTTGTTGGATGCAAAATAGTCAAATGAAACAT
>JAUELC010278721.1:0-10183 GCA_031471745.1 Cryptochiton stelleri
ATTTTTATACGCCCGTCATTTGACTGGACGTATTATGGTATGGGGTTGTCCGTCCGCTTGGCTGCCTGGCTGGCTGCCTGTCCGTCCACTTTTTGGTTTCCAGCCATTAACTTAAAAATCGCTTATCGCATTATAATCTAACTTGGTAGGAATATTCCATGTGCCAAGATGTCGCATGGGATTGAGTTTAGTGTATGCCCGCCTACAGGTGGCGTCCCCTGGTGACACAGTCTAAATTTGGTTTCCAGATGTTAGCTTAAAATCCGATAATGGGATTCTTATTAAACTTGGTAAAAGCATTCGATGTGGCAAGATGTCGGATGAGTGAGTTTGGCGTGTGTATACCTTGTCCGTCCGCCTGTCTTTTCGTCTGACTGTCTACTTTTTGGTTTCTGGCCGTTAACTTGAAGATCGCTTATTTGACTCTTATAAAAACTTGGTAGGAATATTCCATGTGGGAAAATGTGGCATGGGATTTAGTTTGGAATATGTCCACTGACAGGTGGCGTCACCTGGTGACAAAGTCTAAATTTCGTTTCCAGCTGATAACTTGAAATCCGATTATTAGATTCTTATCAAACTTGATAAAAGTATTCCATGTGGTAAGATGTTGCATGCGAAAGTTTGGTGTGTGTACACCTTGCCCGTCCATCTGTCTTTCCGTGTATCCATCCCCCTTTTTTTTCGGCCGTTAAATTGAATATCGCTTATCGAATCTACTAACACTTGGTAAGAATATTCCATTTGGCAAGATGTCGCATGGGATTTAATTTTGTATATGTCTGCATTCAGGTGGCGCCGCATGGCGACACTGTCTAAATTTGGTTTCCAACTATTAACTTGTAATTCGATTATCGGATTCTTATCAAACTTGGTATCGTACAAGTAATAGTATTCCATGCAGTAAGATGTCGCATGGGTCAGTTTGATGTATGTACGCCTTGTTCGTCCGCCTGTCTATCTGTCCGTTCATCCATCCCGTTTTTGGTTTCCGGCCATTAACTTGAAAATCGTTTAAGGATTCTAAAAAAACTTGGAAGGATTATTCCATGTGGCAAGATTTCGCATGGGATTGAGTTCGGCCTATGTCCGCCTACTGACATGAATTCAGAAAGCTAATGATCACACATGATTTTTGTTTATCCGGGCGTATAGGTGTCTCATTTGAGCTCTTGTTATATAAATATATCAGGAGATGATTGATATTATTAATAATTGTACACATACATAGATAAGTCCTTTCATCCACCCCACACCTTCAAGTGGATTATGAAATCTCAAATAATAAGATTGTGTAGGAAATGTAGCACCCTAGTTACATTTAACCAGGCTTGTCCTGTTCTCTTTAAGGCACAGCTTCCAAGAGGATATACAAAGCGACTTCTTCGCAAAATTAAGTCTGAAACCCTTAGAAAACTAAAAAGTTATAATGTATGCCAAGGTGTAGATTCAGTACCAGTACAAAAACAACAGACTAACCCTGTTCAATTGTCAGGAGATCGTAGAAATGTATGAAGACTATTGTGTCACGTTGATTCCTACATACAAGATATAGGGCCTTATTTCTGGGCAATAGTTATAAATGTTTACTCATTTGCGTATGCTATGAACTGTGATTTAGAAAAGTTCATATATCTATTCTTATCAAAAAGCAGTGTCAAACAATATATTTGAAAAACAAAATATCCCGTTATATAGAGGTCCCCAGGATTTCACTTCTGAAGGGCACCAGGTCAAAAGTTCGACATTCCTGACCAAACAGGCGAGGGTCCAATGGCCGCCTAGTCCGCGGAAGCTCTGTCAATGAGGAAGAGCGAGAAGCGATCTAACCTATTTTGAGCAATGCAATGTTGAGTCAGTATCATTATCGGAATAGTTTTAATTTGTTTGATAAGTGCCCCTGTAAGCCCCAAAGCTCGTCGATCGTATCCCTATAGGCGAGGGTCCAGGGTCGCCTAGGCCCGTAAGGTCAGCAAATGATGGGACGCGAAGAATCGATCTGACCTATATTTAGCAATGAAACTTAGATTCAGTATCATAATCAGAATGGCCTTCATTTGTGAGATTTCTACCATTTTTTTCTCACTAATAATCAAAATTTAAAAAAATCCCGCCTTTTAGATCATGTCGCTATTTTGAATAGACAGCTAATTTTAAGAAATGTTATAATAATTGTTAAGGGTGGCACACCAAATGTTTAATAAAGAAAGATATTTTGTCTCTTATGATACATAAATAAAACTCAGATGCAGGTTACAGCCATCTAAAATATCTAATGTCGGGGAGACAAATTGTCATTTAATCCAGAATTAGAGATATCTCTAAATCATTAGAGATATCTCTAATTCATTTATAAATATCTCTACATGAATAAGAAGTATCTCTAAATGAATTAGAGCTATCTCTAAATCATTTAGAGATATATCTGAATCATTTAGAGATATCTTATTTTGATTTAGCGTTATCTCTAATTGATTTTGATTTATATTTAATTTATTTACAGATATCTCTAATTCATTTAGATATATCTATAATTCTTGTTCCCGGTTAGTATGCCGAGAAACTGACTACCCCCTCGCATCCTGTGTGACCTCTCAAAACGTAGTGCCTGGGGAGTGCGAACATTCAGAACGCCGATCTGAATTGTAATATAATTTCAAAACTGCTTTTTTCTGGATAAAATGAACCCAAACATGTTCAAAGCTAACTTATTTTTCAAGTACTGTCAGCTGGGGAATATGATTACAGATCGGTTTACATTAAAACGAAAATTGAGTACCCAGTATTGACTAACGCGTTGCGTCGAATGCATTCAGCTTTTTTCAGTCTCGTGTTGTCCGATGACAAGTATTTAGTTACAAACGGAGTCAACAAACAATTGAAAGCAACCAAGAATTGGGAAATTTGACCTGAAGATAACTAATAAAACAGCCACCGTAATACAGGCCGCTCTTGTGCTCTGGTTTATCTGTTAACGGTGTATGGGTAATTTCAGCAGGGCGCCCCATGGATGTTTTATTAATTGATGGCTTGGATGAATCAAAATTCTTTTCTTGTAGGTTCGACAATTCCCGTGGTCTTCTTGTACAAGTAAAGAAGTAGGACTAATGTCATCAGTGCTTTTTTTATCTCTTCAGTTTCTCTATATGATACAAAACTAACAGAGATTAACAAGTCTGTTAATAAATCTGTTAATAAGGAGTCGTCCAATTCGAGATAAACTATTTGGTTCATTAAATTCCAAGGCACCTTGACCAATCAAATTGCAGAATGCAAATGATTTATTGTCTGAAGGTGATGACAAAATCAACTTTGAGTGGCGTATTTATATGGCGAGGGTTCAATCACAGCAAATTGGAACCTAAGCCAATCACTCTTTCAAAACTCAGAGCAGTAAAACCATCAACCAATCAGATTGCAGTATGCAACAAAAGCTATGGGCTAAATCTGATGAAAGTTGGACGAAGAGGGTATTTATATGATGAGCACATTCAGCAAATGTCAATATGATTAGATCACATTTCGCAAGGGTTTGCACCTATAGGAAAACAAAAAGACGGACAGGTTGATTACTAAATTACAGTAAAAAATAGGCCGATAAATATAGGTCACACGAGGGATATGATGGAAGTCGAACTTAAGGGGCGTATGTATATGGTCGATTACTGAATTACTACATGTAAACGAGTCGAACAATTACTATAGGACACCTTATGAGCGGTGTATTTATATGATGAACAATTTGATCATTATTCCAAAGGTTAGAGAACAAAATTGGGACACGGATGGACAGACAGACAATGCAGTATGAAAATAAGTTGTCGGCAGGTTGTGATGAAAGTTTAACTGCAGCCGCTTATTCATATGATTAACTTTTATAGCTACATGCAATTGGAGTAGTTGTCAGTCACTTTCAACAGGTAGAGAGTGTAAAGGGAATACAGATAGACGGACAGACTGACATGCGGATTACTATAAGACACCTGTATCTTTCGATAATTGGATCATATAAAAGGTTATATGGTAACACGGATGTTTACAGATAAATACAAATATATTTTATTTGGAAATTACAAGGTGTAAGTGTGGATATTCACCAATTGAGACCAGGCTAAATAGTTGATGCTGTCAAAAAGTACCATCTACAGGACAGGTGAAGACATTCAGCGTAGCCCAATTACTGATAGTTTCATAACGAACTGCCTCAATATTGATTATTCATGTGCTGGAAACCTCCTAAAATTATGAATCCTGTGCTAAGGTTCGGTCAGTTAAAATCAGATTGGCATAAAACTTGGCCGGATTGTTCTATGGACTAATGTTCAACTGTCAGAATCCAAAAAGGAGGTGTTGTCCATAGTATGCTCCAGAATTATTAACTCCATTCTACAAAGATAATTCAAATATTGAAATGGGTGCCTTTAATGGTAGAACAAATGGACCATTATTAGCAAGTCGACATAAATATATGGTAAAGATATAATAGTAACTGTTGAAAATATAACATTTGACCAGTGTTATAACCAGTATTTTTTAAGGCGTTGATATTTTATTTTTTTAAGAAAAAAATAAAGTTTGTTTGTTTAATTCGTGTTTAAAATTGTAGGCCTGCTCAAGGGTGTCTCATTAATATGACGACTTAGCATGACTAGTGTTTGGTAGATTTGTTTTCGTGTGCAGTATTTAAAGCACTTTATAACATAACAGTTACACCACATACCAAAATTAAGTTTATCTTTTGGGTACTTTGGTACACTATAGCATACTTATAAATGATCTGGGGCAGTTATTTTATACTTTCGACTATCGGTTAACTATTTATAGTGTTACTTTATTTATATGTACATGGATAGCGTCTTTTTCTATGATTTCTATTTGTTTGATTGGGGGTTTACATCGTATGGCTGTGTGCCACACCAATGGGTGAAGGAAACCACCCTCAATGTCATTGGCAAAAACAATGACAACATACAAGACAAGCACAGGATGCGAATCATTTTGCAAAAAGATATGTAGAATCAGCGGTTCGTTTTGTTTGTTCGATTGGGGTTTTACGCCGTATTTAAGGTTATTTCACTCATATGACGGCGTGCCAGCCTAATGTGTTAAGAAAACCAGCCACGACGCCACTGGCAACAAACAATGACAAGATACAAGACAAACACAGGACATAACAGGACGCCACTACAGCTTCCTGTTGCCCCTTAGCTCTGAGAGAACCAGGACAATAGTACAGTAGTATAGTTCCTAAATGTGAAGTGGGTAACTTCCTGTGAGCTAGTGGGTTGAGGGGCACACGTAGTCCTTTTGATGAACTGTAATTCTTCACAATTTTTCTGATTTCACAATGTCTTGGTTTTGTCTTGTATCGTTTGTTTCCAGGGGCGTCCAGGGTGATATCCGTTATCTTTCAGGCTGGCACACCTTCAAATGAGTGAAATAACGCTAAATATACGTCGAAAAAAATCACTTACCTTCCCTTTGAAATTACATTGCTTGTGCACTGGAAAGGTATGGGTTCCTAAATTACAATTGGGTGTATACATTTCTTCAAAATATTATGAATGTTTCGAACAACGATTCGAAGCAATAAAGAGACGAGAAAATAAAGACAATTAATACCACATAAAAACCCTAAAAGTTGGAATCGATAAAGTAATTTTCCCTACACATTTTAAGATCTAATGACGATTTACATGGGAAATCGAGCCCGAAATCTACCCCAAGCCTTTGCTAAGATTAATCGCATACAAAATTTAATTAATCGGGTGATAAATTAACACCTGCATTAATAACACTTAACTTGGCTCAGCGTTTGTTAAGTAATCAAATACGACAATATTACCTGAAAAACGACACACACCGCTTCATAATCGTGTGTGTCACAAAAGGTTACGGATGATTTATCACCAACAAACTATACTGCATTCTTGTTCAATATTTTTCTATTTCGATAATAATTGAAAGCATGTTAAAATTGAAATTAAATGTATTTCATGCTGATTATCAGACAAATTGTTTATAACACAAGTCATTTCTTATGGATATCAACTTCTGGTTTATTGAGGGACAACGTTTCGATGTAGATACTAACACCGTTTAATGCCAAAATACGTGTGATCCTTTAATCTAAGCCAATAATTGAACCGACCACCAATTGAGACAAACCCTTACTTAATATTTATATTTTCTCTATTGTTCTAAGCAGGTCTATGCCCTATATTTATAGTTAAAATTGTGAAACCCTTTCTTGTAACCATGCATTCAGTTTTGTTAAGTTATTATTGTTCTCTGCCCATATATACACCAATGTTAGTTACTGTTGATCATTTGACTTGAAAACGGTGTTAGTATATATTTGTTATAAATGAAGAGAGAAAAATTTGCTTGCCTCCACCGGGATTCGAACCCGGGACCTTTGGGTTACGTGTACTTTGTAGAATTGTTTTATAATACGCACAACGCATTTAGTTGTCTGGTGGCCTTTTCCTGTCAGCTTCTCTCCATAACACTTACTATAACCAATTTATATACACCAAAATTCCTAAAAATCTGATTTAATCTTATTTGATTTAGGAAAACGGAGCATACCATTCCCAAGATGAGAACTATTCGATACAGTGGCTATGTATTGTCAAACAACACACTTTTTTTTTTGTACACATGTACATCTGCAAAAAAATAAAATAAAAAATAAAATGATAAAAAATAAAAAAAAAAAAATTTTCCAATGTATGTATTTACTTATTAATTACATAATTTTTTATTGCTATTTCAATGCATATTTTCGGAATTATAAAAAAATGTTCTGAAGTTTATGCTTATTGTGGCTCTTACAAGATAATGGTATAGATCATTTTGTTGTATAGGGCCTACTACTGTAATGCGGTGCGTATTTATTTCTAATGTCCTCTTCCCCTTTAAATGGAAATACGAAAAAGAAACAGAGTTGATCCGTCATTTCAAACATAACAAAATCTTTTAAATAATAAGACAAAAGCCATTTGGGATTCTAATTTCTGCCTTATTGTTGTCGCTTACTGAACTGCAATCTCTGAATCTATAGACAGACAGTGTGCTCAGTATACTGTATCATGCGAACACTTTTTATAATGATGATATGTTAATAATTTAAAACGTATATGTTAATATTACGCCAAGTCAACTCGTAGAGTCGCATAGTTTCAACCTTCATTCGTGAGAATTATACAGTTTATATCATCATGATATGTTAATAATTTAAAAAGTATGTTAATAATACCCCTAAATCACCTCGCATAGTCTCTCCCTTCACTCGTGGGAATTATATAGGCACTCGTGTGAAAAGATCCTAATCTACATGGATTATGGGCCAGTAAATCGCCGCTGGCCACCCGTGACCTATACCACACGACGGTCAACTTACTAAACCCTAATACATGTATATCCCCAGTCTGTCAAACAGCGCTTATTGTTTATTGGATTGGGGGTTTACGCCATACTTAAGGTTATTTCACCCTTGACGGTGTGCCACCTAGTGGGTAGGTAAACAACCCTCGATGTCACTGGCAACTATTAAACAATGTCAAGATATAACACAACCACAGGAGACAAATATGGAAAAATTTACAGTGCGAGACATCACAAACAAACCAATCCCCATAAGCTACAACATGGCACAGGAAGCTCCGATCAACCACCGGCGTTTAAAAACACATAACATATAAAATAATTATTTATTTCACAAAATAAACATGAACATCTAAACATTCTGGACAATGTTGTCAAAATTGAAAACAACACAGTATTATATACAATCGTCAATAAAAAATTCCTGGCAGAATTAATTAACTATTACGATCTCTTATAAAATTGTAGATATAATTCCAAGATATTCTTGTATTGACGGTAGGATTTCCTAGTCGACACCCCGACTCTCCCCAAGAGACGACTCCAGCAAAATATAACTCTCCAGTGGAACCTCGCTCGCACATCAAAGAACTGCCACTATCCCCCTGTAGAAACAAACCAGAGATTGAGTGATTGATTCATTCATTCATTCATAGATTGATTGATTGATTGATTAGGGTTTAGCGTCATACTCAAGGGTATTTAGTTTATGTGACGGCGATCCACTCTGCATGCAGTGGAACCTCAATCACAGATCAAAGAGCTACCAGTGTCCCTCAGTAGAAACAGATACGATAATTGAGATTGATTAATTGGTGTTTAACGTCGTGTTTAAAGGGTATTTCACTTATGTGACGGCAGTCCATGCAGTGGATCTTCTTTCAACGTCGTGTTTAAAGGGTATTTCACTTATGTGACGGCGCTCCATGCAGTGGAACCTCGTCCACAGACCAAATAGCAACCACTGTTCCCTTTAGGAACGGACAACTTCCAACAGTAAACAGCATCAACACAACCATAATGTGAAGTGGTATATGTTAATGCTCTGTTGCTAAAATAATGTTCCTCCACAGCTGACAGCAGGAGTTTATTACGTTTACTAAGCCAAAGGGTACGATAATGGAGGAAATAGATATAATAACGTTTCATATAGGATAAAAATAAAAGCTTTAGAGCGCTCTCGGAATTGTTTGAACCGAAGAGCAATATAATGCCAAGACATCGAAAGTAATTCTTAAACGTAATTGCTTCTTCTTTTTTTACTTTCTTTTTTTTGTTGCACTTGCAAACTGTTTTTGTTGTTGTTGTTGTTGTTGTTGTTGCAGTGACTGATTATTTTCTTGAGACACTGAAAATCGCAAAGGTTTGCACTGGCCTTAAGTTAAACACCAATCAAACCAAACCAAATCATTTACTATCAACTCCAAGTAAGCTGATAAGTGAAGAGTAAGTACCAGATCTTAGACATCAATCAAAAAGGAGCATTCGACGGCTGTCCAGTCGTTTTATTGTCGTCCCACACATCTTTATATGTATATATTTAAATGTAAAAAATTGATATTTGTATTATCCAAGTGTTACGTACATTTTTATTCCATGTAAAGATATCTCTTTAAGTTTCGCTACTGGTGCTCTATATACATGTAGGTATATTGGATATAAATACCGAGAATAATTTATATGATCATAAAGACAACAGAAAACCACAGTTCTATTGCCAAAGACAAGCCGCGAGCTTTTGTTTATCTTCCTCGAGACCCGGATGTCAAATGCGCGCTCGACACAGCTATCTGGAAACAGGCCACCATTACCTCTTCCGCTAGGGGTCAAAAGTAGTTCTTAAACAAAAAAAAGTTTATCTTCTTTATTTTTTTTTTTCCACTTTCCGCAAATTGTTTTTTAGTGGACTTTTTGGTATCGGTATGGAGCATTTTGAGTCAGGGTTTATGGTCAGTGTGTTACATTAGTGTATATAGGTCAAATGTGGTCCATGAATACAGTTGACTGATATGTTATTCGGCTGCTCTATCACCCTGGAGTTGACCTCGGATGACCCCTATGAGCTGTGACACCGGCTAGAATAAAAATATGGTGATCATGACCTGTCAATAGTTTTACTCGCAGCTTTGGAAAGACAGATTAAGGTAATTGCCAGAGGTTTTCGTCCAACGAAAGTTTAGGAGAGAGTTATGACCAAACGTTTACATAAATAATAATAGTAGCCTGTGGCCATATCTACTACCATGAGGGTATTAACACATTAATTTACACAGTAAAAAATGGAGAAACGCAGAAGGTAAGTAGGTAGAGAGATACATTTATATGAGTTCTACAAGCTCAAGAGCGGCTGAGTTATTATCTGCACTCAATCGCCTCTCTTTGTTTCTATTTATGTAGTGCGGTACGTACGGTACAGGCTGCTGTACCGCACTTCATAATCAGGATGGCTGCTCCTCCATGCTTCTCCATGCACCGCACTACATAATCAGGAAGGCTGCTCCTCCATGCTCCTCCATGCACCGCCTGTACATAATACTGAAGGCTTGTTACTATTTATGTACAGGCGGAGCAATGACCTTCGACCGTAGTGACTTTGCCAGTGGTATGACGACGTTATAGGTGACGACGTCATAGTGATAACGTCATGGGGATGACTGCTTCACTATGACGTCATAGGTGATGACGTCATAGTGATGACGTCATAGTGTCTGGTTTGATCTGGTTTGTACCTAATAAGGAAGGCGGCTCTGGTTGTATATAATAAGGAAGGCGTTGACCCCCTCATATACTAACC
>JAUELC010278732.1:4534-16434 GCA_031471745.1 Cryptochiton stelleri
ATACTATTACAAAAACCGTCTGTACTTAAATTAGTGCAACTATTATCCTGTACAAATGTTAGTCAACTACGAAACCTAGGGATTTATTTAGAAAAAGCAGCCACACAACGTGTGTAGTTTATCAGCTACCCTCTGCCATATACTTGTTATTTCATGTATCAATAAGGTGTATGCTTAAGGTGAATACACTATTGAACTATTGAACTAGAATATCCACTGCAGCATCCTCTTTCTGGATGGGTTTTCCATTTGTCATCAGCCTTGGTCAGGACTGGTCCGCTGATGGGTCAAGCCTCTGTGCCAGTAGATTGGCAGGTTAAACAGCTGGAACATTACCATCAGATAAAGGGTGTAGATCATTGGGAGAGTCTGGAGCAGTGGTACACAGGCGTTAAGTCACATAATACCACTCCCATTCCCTGGTTTTATCTCATGACTGACTGACCAGCCCACACTCATTTTCTGCCTGCTGACCTCAGTAATGACCGTGTCCAACTGGGAAATCCATCTCTGTTCAGAAAAAAAAACATGTATTTTTTTTGACAGGATGAAATGGGCAATTTAAAAATAGACAATTAGTTAATTTTGACCGTTTGGCTTAAGTCAGAATGTTGAAAATTCCACTTGATTTAATTCATTTTTTTGTGTGTATAATATAAGTGTAGTCAGTTTAATATTGAGTCAACAAGATTAAACAAAACGTATGAACATATCCCTTACAGAATGTGTCATGTTATTTGGATCAAAATACTGCGAAACAAAACGTGGAACACAATAATGTTGCTGGCAAATGGTTTATTTACAAAAACAAACAAAATGGTGGAAAAAATTCCAACATTAACCAATTTAAAAATTTTCCTAACTCAGTATTACTCTACAGAAAGAACTGCTTATTTATTGCTTTGATGCAGTGAAGCTGTAGAAAAAAGATGGACCTTATGGAAAAAACTTTTTTCATAACAAATATACATCTGTTGGTTACAAATGTTATTGGAAAACTCTATATCCACTTCATACTCCTATGATAACTGATATTGTTCTACTATAGTTACTCCCACTGTAATATCATTATCTATCATTATTCTGTAACAAACAAACAAACAAACAGATTAAAGAAAAACTCAAATCAATGCCATAATAACAGTAGTTTTTGTCTGATGAGAATCTCTGAACGGCCTTCAGGAAACTGTTCTGTAAATATGATTTTATTTAGATATCAATGTCAAAATAGTGCAGCTTAATTTGATAGTAAATCAAGTCATATAAAACTCTAATGTAGTATTTATTTCCAATTCGACATAATCATGCTGTCTTTACTTAGCTTTGGAGGAACATTAATTTAATTGTTTAGAGTACACCGCCATCATGTACATGTAAGTGAAATATCAATCAATCAATCATTTCCAATTCATTGGTGTAACTGTTTAATAACTTCAATTTGCAGCTTTCATAGACAGCATGATCTTTTTAAGCACATACTCATGGACTTGGATATTTGATGGTGATCTTTATTCTTGAGAAAGCAACTTCAAGTTTAGTGAGCACAAATTATATTTTTAAGTTCCAGATAAAAATGTCCAAGGCCTTCAAACAAAATCCCATGATAACTTCCTTTAGCTTCATTTACTGGATAAATTGATTTTTAAACCAGACATTCAGGAATCAGGGATGGTTTCGTTAGTATTTATGAGATATTTTATGGGGGTGAATCTCTTCAGTGAAGCCCCTGTCTTGAACCCCTGTGAATCCTCACTGCCTTTACCATTGGCCCTATGGATGATACATAGTTTTTCTAGTCAGTAGAGCTTGGCCTGTATTAGCCCCAGCTGTGTAACACAAACAGGTGGAAGTCTTTGGTTTGGGAGATAAATCAGTTCCTATATACTGTCTACTTATACTCCAGCTATAACTTTGAGAGAACTTAAATTTTGTTGGATGGTTCCAGATTATAAACATTGGATCTAGAAATCAGATGTTTTCCAGCAATAACTGTGATATTTGTGTGTCTATTTTGCGAGAGCTATAAAGGCTTTGTTTTATACATGGGCATGGTTCAAATCTTGAATTTGTTATTGATATACACAAAGTCTAAGAATTATTGTAACCAAAAGAGAATTTTAATTAAGATCTCAATTTGAAATGTTATTAAAATTCTAAATAAAAAATGATGTTTTATCAGAAAGGCCGAATTAAAAAAATATATATTTTAAGAGAAATATATATCAAATGATAGATCTTTCAGTGTATTTCTAAACAAATTCACATTATTTTCAACAATGTCTCAATCATGCAAGATAGTATCATGACATGTTTTAATACTGGCTCTTAAAATAGTAGAACAATTTTTTTTTGAGTATTCATCATTTAATTTACTTCCCCAAATTGTTACACTTTACGTAGTTTAAGTTTTACTCAGTTAATTAAAGACTGTGAAGTGATTTACTGTTTATAAAAACACAATGCTATGAGTGTTACTCACATTTGCTATCGTATTTGTTTGTTCTTCTCTGATGTGAAAATGTCTAAACATGCTCATATTGTTTTTATAATGGATAAATCCTAAATAAATAAACATTCCTTTCACTGGTGTTCATCAACTAATTGAGTTCTTTGGTTAATCTTTGAATGCCATACCTGTGCCTTCTGCCACCTGAGTTGTGTTTTAAGAAGGTATTATAGCATCTGTTGGTGGTAATCCCTAATTGGATTGGTGCTGTATACCTGTCTGCCAATCAGTTTGAACATTTAATAATTAACCTGTCATAACTAGCAGAAAGGTAAATAAATTTTCATTCAAACAGTCTATGTTTAAGCTTGTTTCTGATAATTTATAACAATTAATTTTATTAATAATCATTAGTTAATTGATTGTTCAAATAATCTATAATTTGAAGTCCTTAACAGACATTGTGGTGAGGTTGGGATAAGAAGTGGAAATAGACTGTAATCAGCAAGCCCAATATAATAAACATACTAAACTTATCCTACAATAATTTATTTTAGTTAATCAGTATTCCTGACATATTCCTGGGATGTTTTCAGGAACATGTTGAGATCTTTCAAATGATATGAGATTTTTTTAAACCTTTGATATCTTCCAAAAAGTTTTGGGGATCTTCCCCAGTAAGACAAGGAAAGGAGGCCCTATAGCAGTTGTGGGTTGGGTGTCTGGTCATTGTCCTCAATATAAATACGCTGGTGAGACAGCTCATTGATCACATGGACGTATACACTGTCCTCATAGTAGGGCAATTAATACTTTCTCACTAATTTGTACTTCAGGAAGAAAAAGTTTGAAGTTCATCAAAATCTATGTTTTGGTGTTATAAGCCTTACTCTTTTGAACATGATCATACAACCCTTTCCCCCACAGACAACTGGATGAACTTTCCAACATATGTTACATGTTTTAGTATACTTATCTCAGACACAGAAGTTCTATCTGGAACACACACTTGTGCTTCACACCCTCTTTAATCACCTTTGTGCCCATAACACTCTTTAATCCGTGTTATGAAAACCAAGCATATACCCACCCATGGATAAATCCTTATAATATATATTATCCAGTGTTATTAATTATTTTATTTCCCTGATTTGTCAAATTTCAGCATTCTGTAGGGTTAATATGTCTGTTATTTTAGACATTGAATAATAAATAATCCTACCTATATATCCTACATATACAATCATTTTGTTTCAACGTAACAAGATTTACAGATCTTTTTCCAACAGATAAATCAAAATGTTGCTAATTGCTCATAGTCATTTTATTTAAAAAGACCAAATATATGGTTATACACATATTAACAATTTGCATATTCAAGCTCAATCAGCAGCCATTAGTCTTAATGTGACAATAATACAATGATTGTTGTAATTTCTTATTACGGTGCAGTAAAATTCACCAGCAAGTCTATATATTTGATAAAGCCATTTGGATTTCCGAATGGTTTAAAAAAAATATCATTTAAATCTGACACATATTTTTTACAAGTAAGAAACAATCAAAATTGGTATTTTAAATCTGTATTTACATGTTAATCAGAAGTTGCTTTGTTGTTTGCATGGCGTACATGCTAAGTGCATTGAACTACAAGATTATATTTATCTTACGATTTATTGCACCTAAACTTTTCTGCGATGATTGCATCTCATTGGGATGATTGCTTTGAAAGTAAAGTTTTAATGAATGGAATCAACTGTAATTAATTGCTGCTGCCAGTGATAGTAACTATTAATCCCAATGTAAGTGTTCAGTCATGATAGCCATCAGTGTTTCAAACAGATTGTATTTTAGTTCATACTCAACATTCCATATTATAACTAAGTGTTCCCTATTGATTGTTATTGCTGAGTTAGCATCAGAGGAGATGGTATCAGTTGTTTAAGACACATGGCCCACAGTGCTCCTGCCACAAATCATTATTGACTGTCAATGTTGTTACCTTCTAGGTTATATACACAGCCTTCTGGCTTATGTCGGGAAATTTGACATGAGTAAATAGATATGATTTAACTTGGCGAGGGCTGATGTATGCAAAGACCCTGTCAAATGAATGGAATGCAGAACATAAACCTTGTGACTTCACATAAAGATGTTTGATTTAACTTCACTTTAGACACACTTTAGTCTCACTCCCTAAGTGCATCAGACAACCTGAACTTATTTCCAGGTCGTAACTGTTCAGACATAAATGCCACTTTGAGATGTTATAACTGTTACAGCTGACCATTGGCTACTTCTAAATCCTTCGTCACTCCGTTAATTGAACATTCTAGTCTTTGGCAGATTGTGTTTATTTTAGAAGAATTGTTTACGTTTGGTCAAGGTTCTTATGTGGTCTGCCAGCTCTGTGTGGCGGGGGGGGTTTGTTCACAGGCCAGGCTTCCGATAACTTAACTCTGTAACAACAATGTGTAGAAGTGAAGTAACCGTATGTTATGCTGGTTGATGTCAGTGGTGGGAGCTCTAGCTAGGGTAGAATAAACTCCAAGGCTGGTTGAATTCACTGAAGACCAATGAGAGTGGTGAACAGTAGAGCACGGGTTGTTGCATGGTCAAGTCTCCATGCTGTAGCTGTACGGTCTCAGTGTAGAAGAGGGCTGGCCGTGTGTATGGTCTGGCACAGCAGGCTTCCTCAGACTCCCCATTGGAAAGCTTTTATGCTTAACTCAACTAGTACAACAGGAGGTCTTCTCTCTCGCTGAAGAAGCTGGTGTCTTTACTTGTGTTATGCATCTCCGGTTAGTTAGAGAAGCACCATGTTCCCAGTCCATTCAGATATAACTCTACGGCTCAGTGAATTTCCTAGTCAATTAGTGTGAGAACATGCAGTAATGTAAGGCTGGATGTGATACACGAACAGTTTAAGGAATAACTGTGAAAACTGTGGCCCGCTGGCAGCTGGTCAGTGTTTCAGCTCGTGTTTATACCTGAAGGCTGCTGGCAAATTCATCAATGGCATCATCTTAGCTCAGTGTTTACCTGAAAGCTTACCTAACTGTATCTTGCAGCCTGCCTCATCCACTGTGTTAATACACCTTTCATTAGTGACTGTTTAGTGTTTGGACAAGATTGTTACATAACCCCCTGTAGTGTTTACCTTGATTGAGTCTGGCTATAGGTGTGAGGGACTAGTCGGTGGTGGTCAGTGTCACCTACTCCCTGGCACTGTAAACATCGACACAGCTGTGGGCAGGCACTGCACAGGGGACCTACTGCAGATCAAACTTACCTATATAGCTGACTGCTTCTAATCAGACTGATCAGTGTGCAGAGAGAGTAACACTCACCTAGGATTTCCTCATAGTATTACATGTGCCTGTGACAATATGGTCAACTCCAGAACATACCTAGGATGGGTTACCTTTTTAACAATGTTTCATTTTTCTCATCTGTACAGAGATTCTGCAGATCGGACTGGATTAGATATTTTACCTACAGACACTATTGGGGGTAAGTTCATTCATATTTTAATCTTTTGTACTCTATATAAATTTTCTGATTAATTGAATAAATAGCACACATAAGAAAGAATTTGTTATCCATATAAATCATTTCTTGTTTATCCACACATTATTCACATGATCTCTTTCTATTTCCTAATTTTTGTGGCATTTAATCTAACTTGGTATTTTTTATAATGAGATAAATATTTCATTTCCCTTGCTCAATCTAATTTCCTTTAAAAATAGGCAGCTGTAAGATGTCAAAGTGTTTTCTTTTTAATTTTTTATTTGAGAATATGTAAGATATGTTACATTAAACGTAGATTAATGATTTTCTAAAACTCAGTTTTCCACGATGTTTGATTATACAAGTCTAAGCAAACAAAATTCATACTATTTGATACCCAACAATCATCCTATTGTTTCTCAATTTACAATTGTACAAAAAAAAACTATCAATAACATATTTTACAATAAGATATGATAGAGATCAAATATTTAATTAGGTTTTGATACATAAAAACAAAAACATTTTCTTACAAGAGGCTATTGTCACCGACTACGTGCAATTATGCGAAATATTAATTGACGTTCATTTAAAATATATAAAGTAAATAACTAGGTAAGAAAGACTTATCTAATCTAATCCCAAACTTAGGAGTGATGAATGACTGGAATGGAGCAAGCACAGTAAACAATTAATAACACAAAACCAGTCTAAAACATCCGATTGACTTTGTGATGAAGTATCAAGAGCGTAACAAAATATACTACTACATGTTATCATCTACATAACTGATTTCAAAACAAGTTTCAATCTTAAAATCTCAAACATGAATTGGAGTTCTATATGACCTGTGTCCTGTATATGTCTCATTTATTATGCTGTTTACCTGTAAATGATCACTAGTAGGTCTACATCTGCTCTAAATGACGTTAATTGACAGGTGGCTCATTAAGAGACTTGCTATTGTTCGATTCATGCAATCAAAGTTCAGCTCTCATCTGACTGGCCAAGTATTGATTAATTTATCTGGATACAACCTCCGCAGCTTTATCCGATACCTGTGGAAACCTTTATGTAACCAGAGTGTATTACATTAATACAAAGATGCCTAATTGATGTGTTAACCAAACCCAAACCTAAATGCTCCTATCATAGCCATATATCAGCCACACAAATTGTGTGTATCAAAGATTGACTATAATATACATACGATATGTCACTGTAAAAGGCTTCTCCGAAAGTCATAACATTTTGCCAAATATTATAACTCATTTAAGAAAACAGTGGGAATAAAGTATAATTTTATACCAAGCATCAATGTATTTTGGAAAGCTCTGATTAAAATAAAGCATATGCATTTCCTGTTTGGAAAATACGACATGAAAGATAATAGAAATTATATTGATAATTGACAAAAAACAACCTGAGTAGATTTTTTTTTAAATTCACAATTTTACTTAAAATGGTCTACATCTCCATAAAATGGAGAAACAAATCAGGGCATGTTTTATTGTTTTTATTTCTAATACCATTTGGGAAAGCTTTTGCTTGATTTAAATGCCCTGAACATTAACCCTTTTCAGAAAGTCAATTAGTTATAATTAGTCCTGATTACCACCACTTATTGTTGCTGGCACTGATTATTTCTCACTTTTCTTAATGGCCTTATGAAAATATAGTCATTCAGCTTTGTGTGCACGGCAAAGACTGCATGTTGTGTGTTCCGTATGTGTAAATATGTGTCTGTTGAGTAACCTTCATATTATGTCATCTTATTTGTGTGTCACTTTTATAAGTAGATTAATAGTAAGGGGTATAAGTCTTAAGTGAAGTACACTTCAGATGAAGGGAAGTACTGATAGTGTACCATGCCCCAGTATGTATTCAACAAATAGCTTATTACTTAGCACTTGAATTTCTCACATTGGGCTCCAGTAATCTCCTATTGTCAACAACCAAAGTGTCATAAGTAAAGATCAACTGTTTAATATCTTGTTATACATATTTAGTGTCAACTGTCATGGCCCCTGTACAGTTAGGGCCCTAGACAAGCTGTCACATTCGACCAAATATAAATTTATCTTTAGTTCAAGCTGAGTGTTGGTCACCTTGGCAGCATTTTATGTACAGTAGACACACATGTTTGTCACACAATTCAAATCGTAATTCTCACATTTGTCAGATTTCAGTTCAGATATAAATTAGTTTAGTTTCTAACCTTTTGTCGTATAATGCTGCCATCAAGAGTTTGGCCATGTGAGATTACACAATGAATAACTTAACTTTATGAAACAAACAATATTAATTTAAGAAACCTGATATATGCATTCCAACTTCTACTTTATTTTAACGAAAAGCTACTCATCTCAATGTCTAGTCTCATATAATTCTCAAGCCTATATATGCTTGAAAACGATGTACATTGAAACGGTGCATTAAGATAAACTAGCAGTTGGAAACCATATATTCTGTGTTCTTATTTAGTAGTAAAATAACCTTAAGTATGGCGTAAAACCCCAATCAAACAAACTTATTTAGTTATTTAACTTCTAAATGGCGCTGAAAGATGTCAATACTGCAAAATTTTAAAAAAATAAATTAAATTCTGATATAGAATAGAACATATGGTACTTATCTATATGTAGATTTTAATAGATTATTATAATGAAGCAACTTAAACAATCATTTATGGTAAAATTTTCTACTAGTTTCTGTATCTTTACATATAAGGTTATAAAGATGTGAAAGCTAACTTAATATTTATACGAATAAATGAGTTTAACTGAATCTGCCTCTCTTTCTAAGGGATTAAGGGATATCTTTTTCACAAACGTGTCATAATTTTTCTACACAGGGAATGCATATTCCACCTTGATACGATACATGTATGTGTTTATTGGGTTTGTTTTTATTTGACATATCAGACATTTATCTGTGGGTTATATATTACGCAATAGGAAGTGGAAGATTTCAACAAAACCAGGAACCCATTTCCATTTGTTCTAACTCGTCAAACCAGAATGGGGTAATATACACAAATACTGACAAACAAAATTTGGTGGAATTAGGAATTGAAGAGACAATAATGTTGGCATGTCCTGAAAATGTGCTCTTTGATTACACCTTGTCAACTTTGTTTATTTTTCCTGCCCTGTTGCCTGGCAACTGTGTAATGTTGCATTGTGTGTGACCTCCTTGTGGAGCAAGTATTAAGTTCACCACTTCCCTAACCTGCTAAAACTACAGTGATCAATTCTGAAAGATGGCATAAAGTACACTTTCCAAATGTTATTCCTGTCAATATTTCACTGCTATTTCTTAAGTTTGAATTTATTTTAAAGGCCTCCAAAATATATGCCATTAATCTAGGCCCTATTTATTCACATCTTGTAATAACATTTCAAATGATAATGGAAAGAGGGGGACATTTCTTAGTTTAATATTTTATATATCCTTTTTTCTGTCAGATGTTATTTTTCTTTTGGACATACTGAGGAGCCACTCTCATCTGGGTCTCTGTTTACAGGAGTTGTTTCTTTAGGACTTCTCCAAACACTTTGCAGACATATTCACTCTTGATGTTTAGCATAACCCATACCAAAAGGGTGGCTCTCTCAATGTGATCACTTAGATGTAGCCTGGGAAGCCTACCACCAAATCATCTGGTAGTTGACAAGACTATGTTCTGAGAAAATAGAATATACCATGGGACAAACACCAGGCTAAAAGTGTGTAGTCTACTCTACAAAAGACCAAACATTAATATAGTCAGGGATGTTCTTGGGAGAAAATATCCCGCAATAACATAGAGCTCCGTAATAACATAGAGCTCCGTAATAACATAGAGCTCCGTAACGAGAAGTGTTTTCCTATTTATAGTACAACTCATTGACAACATTTTGTAAGTGATAACCAGTGAAAGACATTTTGTAATTACTTTCAGGTTCAAGTGTTTATTTTTGGCTCACTTATTCGCTCATTTTTTGATAAATTTAGGCTGGGATATGGTCACTTTTTATAGTTTTGTGTTTGTTTTTACCTTATATTTGAGAAAATTGCAAAAAAACTCTGATTTATTCAAGACACAGAACAATTGTCCTTTTTCGACCAAATTGCTCACTTTCTGAGACAGCTGAAATGCGGCTGGATGTTTGGTGAGCACTCTAATCTTTGATTGTTCGCAGCTTTGTTTAGTTAAGCAGGGAATCTAACCGGAGTATTATGGACTATAGTGAAACCAAGGGACGC
This sequence comes from Cryptochiton stelleri, assembly GCA_031471745.1. Taxonomy (NCBI): domain Eukaryota; kingdom Metazoa; phylum Mollusca; class Polyplacophora; order Chitonida; family Mopaliidae; genus Cryptochiton; species Cryptochiton stelleri. Next base: position 14,742 of record JAUELC010278732.1, read on the forward strand.
TATACACCCAGCTAACAGTAGTCAAGAAGGGGATTTATGGTTGATGTCAAACTGAAGAAGATAGTTTTCTGTCAGGCTTTTAAATACTTTTCTTCACCTGCGTTTAGTTCTGAGTAACGGTATCGACAGTGTTCAGGTTGAGGCTTATACAGGAAGCTTAACGGGAAGTGTCGAAGCTCAGATTGTTTGTAGGCCTTCTGATTGCGGATAAACAAACAAGGCAGGTTTGTTAATCATTAACGAGGGAAGTTTGAAAGCCAATTACTGCTTCCAGACATCAAATCCTTTCCTACAGAACACACGTCCTCTGAGTTTTGCCCCGAGATACTTGACTTGTAAAGAACAGGACGCTGTCAGCTGTTAATTGCAGCATTAGTTTGGGGTGAATTTTGGGAGGTTTTAAGGAAGCACTTGGTCTGTGTTTATCTCTAACCCACCTGGCTCTCCTTTTACCTTTGGCAGTGATGAGACCCAGTATATGTGATGTAACTCTTCAAAACACTTCAAACTAAACATTCACTGGGACTCTGTTTGCTTCAAATAATTACAAGAAAGATCTGGTTCGAGGAATGTATATTTATCAGATATCACCAGTTTTGCTGTACGTTCCTTTTCCTACAAATGGATAAGACTGACAATTGCTACCAAAGTTTAAGTTAAAATTAATTTGCAATCTGGTTGTTATAATTATGAAATGACATAGAAACATTAAATAACAGAATATAGACTCCTGTTTATAAAAAGTGTTCGTTATTAGCATCTGCTTTCCATGTTTCCTGTATGGGTGGCATTCTATATTAGAATACAAATTCAGCAATTTTCATTGCTTTAGTTACTACAGGTATTGGACAACAGCCTGTTTTACCTTCAGATAAAACTTGTGAATTGCAATTAAGTGAATGGCATTGTGATTTAGAGTGAAATTCTGTCTAGTAATTAGATTGACACCCATTGGGGGTAAATGATCATGGGCTTATTGGGGAGGGGGTTGCAGGGACTGGCTCTTATGTGTACAGTAACTGGAGACTTGACAATGCTACCTGAAGCACTTTGACTAGCTGCAGTAATTAGTGTTTGCGGAGAGCTGCTTTCAATAGTGTTTGTGATGAAAGGAAAGGTTTGGCTGGTGTGACATAACTGACCAAACAATAGCCTGGGGGCATGTGCTTGTCTGTGTTCATCTGAAGGGAGAGTGACCAGGAGACAGACTGACTGGCAGCCATTCTTCCCCAACAGACCCTTTACCAAAACCTGTGCTTTATGCTCTACCCAGGTAACAATTGAACCCACACCTGTCTACCCCTTGTAATTATCACCTGTGGAGGGAGCTGACATTTCTATTCTTTGACCATTCTCTATTGCTCCTGTTCGATCACCAGTTGACAACCAGTATACGTGTTGAATTACTTCACTGCAACCCTTCATTGCTCATAAATGACCTTCCTGTCTGCATGTTATCCTGCATTCTGTTTTGTGTAGTCCATTTTCATCTATGAAATTATTATTTAGTCTACTAATACGGCAGCGGGTGGTTGGTGGGAGCTTCGTGTTGCCCTGGTGCTCTCGGAGCAAAGGGGAAACAAGAAGCTGTTGTGGCTTCCTGTTTTGTCCTGTGAATGTCTTGTATCTTGTCATTGTTTGTTGCCAGTGGCGTCGGGGGTGATTTCCTTCACCCATTGGGCTGGCACGCCGT
>JAUELC010278744.1:0-10181 GCA_031471745.1 Cryptochiton stelleri
CTGAAAGAAAGTCTGAATTCCGTTTGCATTCCAATATGACTAACCCAGCACCCAATTTGCCAGTCTGTTTATCAAAATTTCAAAATGTGGTACCTAAAACGTTTAAACCCCGCTTACCTTTTATAAAGCCTACAAAAAGGTTAAAAAATACCGTTTTTTTAAATTATTTTGGGTTTGAATAGGCAATGCCTATTTAATAGGCTCACAAGGATATACAATTGAACATATTGTACATCCATATGAGCGAAGTATGCTTCGCGTGTCATATGCCCTATATCCTGTAAATAACTAAATATATAAATAGCTATTACCTTCACTCGAGATGTATAGAGGTTACCCAGAACAACTCGAGATTTAGATCCATTAAAAAATCCCTTGTCTCTGAGAGTTTATCAAGAATACGAGATGATTTATGGATTTTTTAAAATTAATCGTCATCCCTGTGCCAGTGTGACAAATCTTTAGAAATCTATATATTTGTATAAATGTCGCTGACATCTAAAGTATAGCATAGAAGACCAAAGTAATAGCTCCGAAGAACAATAAATGGGACATGTTTAGTTCCCATACATTTTAGTTTTATTAAACCGTATTCAGTAGACTACTGAAGATGGTTTAATAAAGCTGCATACATTTATCGGTCTTGGGAGTATTGACTTTGGTCAACCATTCTTAACTACTCGTGTAAATCACAATATTTAAAAGTATATCATTAATTAACCAAACAAAGAGGTAAACCTTTAGTTCCATTGAAGAGTGCAATTCCAAAATACGATAACTTCATTTTGATTCAATATTGATTCAGTATTTATTCTGTCATCATCAGGAGACAATATTTTTACCTCCTGATGATGACATAATTAATACTGCAATATTGAATCCAAATGGAGATACGTTTTTTCGGACTAAGGGGCCTACTGTGTCTTTGCTTTGTTTATTTACGTCTGATTAAATCCAGGTGTATGTAACATGCAAATATTTAAAGCCGATTTTATTTTAGGTTATGTGTTATTTTACTTATATTAGTGATTTGTTTGTTTTATCGCGTGTTCAGTTCCATATTTGAAACAAACCTACTTGAGGGACTGTGTAGTCGTGTATATCACACAAACAAATGCAGTCGAACACACCGCTGTAAAACATAACCTCATTGGCCGTTGACATCTAATAAAACAGAGCTCCCTCTGGTGGTGATCTGCCGAGAACACGTCTTTCTTTAGCAGCAGTTGATACAAGCTAGTCTGTAGGCCCTACATCACCGCTACTTCATGAGCGTAACTTGACATTAGCACTGAGGAACATTATTTTTCCAACAGGGCGAAACACTTCACATTTTATGGTTGTGATAGTGTGGCTATTTACTATTGGAGTACACCGCCGTCATATAAGTGAAGTGCCATTGAGCACGGCGTTAAACACCAATCAGCAAATTAATCAATCAGCCAATCAATCAACTAGTACAGCAAAATATTGAACTCTGTAATGAGTTTGATTTTCTTAATTCCCGTATTCGGAAGGCTTTAGACCTGAATTCTTGTCTATTTACAACTTTCGTTTGGTCACGATTTACTACTTTAGTAGTGATTAAACCAATACTCATGGTAACACATAATAACTCTAATCTTCTATATATGTTTTACAATTTGACTATGTACATGTTTCTGAATAGTTTAGAGTAATTCTCAACCCGGTTAAACAATATACAGGAGGATAGCAACACAGCTGTATTTTTGTAAAAGTCATTGGGCTATAAACATTTTGCAGACGTTTAAATTTACGATAAGGTAATACGCTTTGTCAAATTCTGGACGTTTTATTTTGATTTAGCCGTTTGGCAGGAATGTATCTGAGCAGAACATGTTGGCGAAGCACTGCTAGGAAACGGAACGAATGGCTGAAATATAGCTGCTCATTGCAGCATTTGTGATTGACTTGTGTTTAACGACGTCCTTGTGGGATTTTTTTTCTCTCACGTACATGACAGCGGTGTACTTATTAGCCACACCATGTGACAAGCGTCGACAACCATTGTTTAGTGTTTTGTTCTGTTGAAAAAATAATGTTTCGCCAGTGCGAAGAAGTAGCTCTTAGACAGAGGGCAGTTTTAGTTGGAAACGTACTAAGCAATAAAAGCTGAAATACACCGTGCCAGCGTGAAATTGTGTTTCTCGGAGTTGCACTATTTATTTGCATGTGGAAAGTTATGTTATGCAATGCAAGTATAGAAATGTTTATAAATCATGGTTGATATTTTTTTTCTAAAACACGTAAAAGAAAACAAATTAAGACACTATATGAATTTAAAACAACGGTTTATTCATTGGGAATAAATCGCACATGTAATCAAACAGATATGTTTTCATCGCAATGAGAAATATGGAATAATTTACGATATCCTTGAATTGATATGAGAGCAAATATAGGACAACTCACACACAAAATCAAACTTGAGAAATCAAAAATAAAACATTTCATTTATCTGTGCCTTTCACAGATTGAGTATCTTTAGAAGTGTGTGTACTCTGTTCTCCAAACGATTGAAAATAAAATATAAATGAAGTTTGGAAATTTAAAATGCAGAATAAAGTAAAACATTTTCACTTCCTTATTTTATATATACACAAACATGGGCAATTCCAGTTAACACATTGTCATATTAAAACATCTATTTTCTTAGCACAGATTTCGTTAGACGAGATTGAACAGCGGGACTGTGTATAAAATACTGCTTCTACTGAGGTAATGCGTTACAGGACAAAATGGCGGACCTCTATACTCAAAATTTTAATTATATATCCTCCCCACAAGAAACAATACCAGATCAGAGGTTAAATCGAAATCATTGAGATCTTTCTAAATACAAATTAATAAACGTTTCTGTCCTCCGTTCGTCCAATGTTTTTAGGCCTATAACTGGGAAATATTGACCAGTTAAGAATAGAAAGGCGGGCAATACGGCCGCCGTATTGTCTCTTTATTACACACGCCCGTCAACCTCTAAACCCTAATTTCGTAAAAACACTCAAATACATATATTGCAGTTGATACCACAAAGGTTGTGACTATGTACACTGTAAAATCTCCAAACATAAATAAAAAATGAACTTTTTGTCATATAAATAGCGAGAAGACTCGGACACGCATTGATGATGTTGCATTACGTTCTTAAGAAATACTACAGCACGTTTCTAAGTGTTGTCAGATGAACGGCCATGGCTTTCTTTGGCCAATTGCCAACCCCTGGACAAAATTACTCTCGTAAATTAAATTAAAACAACGTCCTACAAGAAGGTTCGTGTCTAAGTTCACAGTCTAACAAAATTCACTCTAGAAATTTACAACACTTGAAATTTTCCCCAAGATGAAGAGTCTTTGTAATCGAGACAATCTCCGGGATTTGTTCGTGAAAGTCCGGCTTGGGTTCCGTGGTGGATCGGGCCGTAAGGTGAGGTCATCTGACCAGTGTGAGTATGTTGTGAAATGTTGGACATTGTCGTTGGATTTGACATCTGATTGGCTGTCATAACCGGAAGCTGCATGGGAGGGAGGTAATCCATGTTGCTATAGTAACCAGAGTGGGCGTAGTTCGGCGCTGAGTAGGGCGGGGCTTGGTGATGAGAGTTGGCCATTGGATAAGCTGATCGCTGCATACAACTCGAATTGTTCATCAGATCATTGACTGAGGGTATAGAGGCTGGACTCCAGATCGATGATGGACTGTTCACATTACCGTTAGAGGGGCTCGTGACTACGGGAGATTTATAAACACTGTTTCCGGGGGATGAGCTAGGAGGGGGAGGACTTTTCGATTTTTTGGGAGGTTGGCTTTGTTGCTGACCCTGTCCCTTACTCTTAGCTTCTTGGGCTTTTTGTTGTTGTCTGCATTTAGCGCGTCTGTTTTTAAACCAAACCTGAAATGATAAATGAACATATATTAGTTTATAATCAGAAATAAATAGAATTGTCTACATTTCATTCGAAAGTGTATATTCAAATATAAATGCACAGTTTCTCCATTTAAGAAAATAGCGGCGGCATTGAAACAACGGAAAGGTCAGCACGCTGACAATAGCCGAAATCAAATGTTAACAAACTGGCATCAGTGAATTATCATTTTTCATAGCCTGTTAACTCGATTATTTCATCTTAAAGCCTCATCGCGATAGTAATAAACGCAATGTCAATTTTTGACTGCACCAATTTGTTTATCAATGTAATTGCCTTGAGCAGATTTCTCGATAAAAGTGCAACGAAATAGCTTGGAGGTCCACCCTGTACTCGCTCAGCTTTCATATTTCTCTAATTGATTTTTTGGGTGAATGCCTTTTATTACTCGACGACTATCTAATTTTCGTTAGAAAGGCTAATGCTCGTTTTTCTTTATAACGGAGCTTTTTTGTTATAAAGTGGAGGGATGAAAACAGAAGGTAGTTTGGCTCAGGTTGCACGCTGGGGCTCTCTATTGACTAACACGCCTGTACAATTGTTTAGTTGAAAATGGCTAATGGAGCCTGACATGTCATGGCGTATTGGGAGAGAGTGGACATCATGGAATGACCACTTAGTTTATCAGTCCGCCCTGACTTATGTTCACAGTGTTACATAAAATCAACACTGACCAGTCCAGCGTATGACACGTGTGATCGACCCTCCAGTATTGTACACCCCTATAACAACAATCTTACAACAAATATGTTTTTTACTCTGTCTTTGTGCAGTGAATTTCTCGTCTACTATTCACATCAAATTCACTTAGGCCTAATATTTAAAACGCTTCTCGCTCCATACCCAATTTCTGTAATCGATTTTTACAAAGTAAATCGACAATGAAGCGGAACTATTGTTTGCCTGTATATCCCATAGACAGGATCCACAATCTTAACTGGTTAATTTTAATGATTTTTATGTCAAGATAGGAACAGAAATTTGGCGAAAATATTCAAATGTTAGGAAAAAGGCCAGTTAACTACTGAATGTATATGGTAATTTATGCTAACATCAACGAGTAAAGGGGCGTGGCACAACCAACAAACATTGCTAACATTACATGTGCGACCAGAAGATATATATAGCATTGACGTATATATATATTTTCAAAGATTAATCAGACTTATATACATAAATACATGATCCAGGGTCCAATCCGGGTGGAGGCAAGCAACTTTTGTCTTTGCATTTATAAAATATATATATCGATACATTGTTGACAAAATGATGTCCTAATGTATTCATTTGCTATTTTGAGTTCACCGCTGTTGTGTGGTTTCAGGAATGGCCTATGCAAATTCACAACAATAGTGCACTGAGCAAAAACAATTGGGCAGAACAAAACTAGTGGACTACAAAAATAAATCTTTAACTTTCAAATTGAAAATAAAATTGTAAAAAGGTTTTTAAAAATATAATAAAGATGTTTACCTGAACTCTTGATTCTGGGAGGTTGATTTTTAAAGCGACTTCCTCTCTCATGAATATATCTGGATATCTTGTTTTCTGGAATAGCGCCTCCAAGATGTCCAGCTGTGCTCGTGTAAATGTCGTTCTCTCTCTACGCTGTTTCCGCGGGTTTGCTGAAACAGCAAAATGAAGACCTATTGGAATGAAAATTGGAACAACACTTTTAAAATATATTCAACAATTGGAAAAAAGCTCTTAAAATATATTCAACAATTGGACAACTCTCTTTAAATATAATCAACAATTGGACAACTCTTACCAATTATTCAACAATTGGACAATACACATTATGAAAGTTACTATGTCATCAGACATGTATAAAGAGCATGGTGAACTAGTTGAACGACTATGTAATAAGATGTGAACAACGATTTTTTTTATGTAGAAAACATTGGACTTGTTCGTTTCTTTGGCGTAATAGGCCGTACTTAAGGACCATTGGTTTGTTTGTTTGTTTGATTGGAGTTTTACGCCGTACTTAAGGTTATTTCACTCATTTGACGCCGTGCCAGCCCAATGGGTGAAAGAAACCACCCCCGACGCCACTGGCAACAAATAATTACAAAATACAAGACAATTACAGGACATAACAGGACGCCGCAACAGATTCTTGTTGCCCCTTAGCTCGGAGAGAACCAGGGCAACACGAAGCTCCCTCCAACCGCCCGCAAGGAACATTGGAAAAAGTCATATGGACAATTTGTGGAGGTAATTACTTTTAAGTGATATATATTTAATAATAAAATTTTAAATAAATGACGAGTCTTGGCTAAAATGAAATATTATTCGATTAATAAATTAATTAATTAAACAACTGCGACAATTACAATTGAGAGTAAACATATTTTTTGTTTGTTTGAGGTGAAATGAAATTTAAAATCTTTATTATTCGTAGTATTTAATGTGAATAAACGAAACAATTGATTAGTTAATTTGTTCTTTGGTGACTAGGCTTCAAAAGATCCTGCATGCGTTAACTTATAAACGAAAATTAGACGTCATTTCATTTCTTTGGCACACTCGTTCATTATTTATTCCAATTCATTCCAATCTTTAAAATACATCATATAGCAGAAAAACGAGAATAAAAAGGCAAGACGCGTAAGGTTACTTTCATTTCCTATGTGAATTTGGTGGGTTTGTTAATTGGTTAATTTGAAATCGCTTGTCGGTGATTTATCCTTGAATAGACTGATTTACAATGCAGTGTAGTTTCCTCGAGTTACAGCCAATCGTCAGACCTGATTGATTGTAATGGTGACTTTAACCAAGCTCAAACATTTCACTCTCGATTAATCTCCATATAACCCGGAACTAGCTAACGTGACTATACACTGATGGGGGAATCAAGGAAATTAAAATGGCCAAATGACACACAAATAAAATCTAATGAGGTTTGATACTGCTCATGCAGAATCTGGCAACTCGCATAATTGAGACTTTTTTTTAATTTAGTCAATGCCGGGTACGATCTTAGAGCCCGTGGGATAACACCATATGAAGGTATATTCAAACCTTCGCCAGGGGTTACGAACTGGCAAATATGGCAACTTAGACGATTTTGTTTGGATAAAAAAAATAGATCATCTGTCGTGCAATTTTGTTCTATGTTCATCTCAAGAAAACTGCTTTTAAGTTATTGAATAAATTAGTTATCTAAATGAAGAATTTTTGAACAATATCGTCTGCAAAATGTGAGTTTATTCTGCAATCAATAAGTCGTGCTGAACAGAATCGTGTGTGAAGAATCCGAGTCACAGACTAGAAACGGACAACAGTCACAATGTCCGCAGCACAAAAGATGTTTCAAACGGGAGTGGTACAGGGTCGTGCTTATTGTCAGCGGAATATTATGTTTGCGGCTTCCTGGCTGATAAAGACCAGCGAATATATTAATAAACAGTTCAAGGAAATGTGTGTGTGCCCGCTAGAAGCTCTACTTCAGACCAGAGCTTTTGAAATGCTAAACTGAAGAAAAGGCATCGATGAGAGAGGCTATTCACCCAGTGTACTCGCTCGACTCATTAGCCAAATTAAAATTAGCATGGGTTCTTTGACAGTCCCTTTGCTGTCTTAGAGAAACTCCAATCACACGATGACTCTTCTATTAGTTTTATTTTATACAACCATGTACGTCTTACAAGACCACAATTGTACGGACAGTGTCCCATATTGGCCAAAACTAATGCTTGAGAATAAGTATTGGAAAAGACAAACCAACGCCCCATTTTAACAATAATTTGTTTATAAAAAAACTCAAGCAAATGAATAAAGGCTTCGATTTAAATTACAATTGCATGTTTTGAGAAATAAAATTAACTGGTGCAATAAGAATACTAATAGAGATCATTCATCGGAGTAGTCTAATAAAACTCAACATTTTCTTCATTAAATTAACTGAGACACTGAAAGTAATAGACTGCGCGAGTAATGTTTTTCTTGAGGCTTAAGTTATTGTATCAAATTGGGTGGCCTGGGGGTACTGAACAAAAGGTGTGGTTCACGGGAGGGGCAACGGAAGGGGTGGGGAACAAGTCAATGCCAATCTAATGGAATAGTAAACATTGGACTTTTGTTGCCCTGGGGGGATTCTAATATGCCCGCTGTGATGATATTGATAAAGAAAAGTGTATCGGAAAACCTGTCAAGACATATAGCGCTTCGCAGGAAACCCGTCTTATAATTAATTTCATATTTTTTAATTGATGTCCAAAAATCAATTTTAATTTATTTATGATTTTTTTCTAATTATGTCTATTTGCAATATTTAAAAATCACTTACTTAACGGGATTAAGAAAACACAATTATTTTAATCAAAAAAATATCTGTTATTGTTGTGATACAGTTCTATGTTAAAAAAAATAATCTGTTTGTATTAAGTGAAGTGAATATATTCTGTGCTCTATTTTATTGTAAACTCAATCCGTTGAAACATTTATTAAATACTAATCCAATGATACAGTGTGTCTCTACATCGTTAACACCGGAAGATTCCTTCACATAAGCCGCTTAGTGAGTTTGTATGTCTTAAGTGCGTGAATAGAAAAGTGGACAAAATAAGCTTGAGGGAGTACAAGCTTAACGAGTATGAATTTAAAGGGAAGAAAATACAATTGATGGGGATATAAAATATAAATATTAAATATATATAGGTGAAGATGCTTACCTTGGTATCCCATAGCCGGGTGAAGCATATCCACGTTAGGTGCGGACAGACTGATACCGTTGACGGAGTAAGGAGAACCTTTACTCGATGGCATCTGGGCGGAGACAGGTGGAGCATACGCCATACTCGCCATTCTGGGATCTTGGAGGTAATGGGAATCCACGGTGAAACTTCGGTAAGGATCCAGGGCCCTTCTAGTGAGCTAGTGCTGAATGAGGTTTAGGAGTGCGTACGGTGACAGTGTGGACTGGATACGGGCTGGTGGATGACTGGTGATCAGAACTCTACAACAAACAATTAAATACTCCAGACTTGGCCACACACAGTTTCTATTTGAGTGGGTGATATTGAGATGATGGTGACGTTATGACTGACCCTTCAGTCTGTGTGCCTTATATCACACCTCAATGCTTTGGTGACTTCACGCGAGTTCAGTCGACCGTGGCGTCTTGTCGACCAACCAGAACGCCTACCAACGTGTTCGGCCAGTTCCCTCATTGTTTTGACTCGCACCAATTTGTGGGAGTGACTGTCAACCCCGCCCCTTTCTGCCAAACCCCGACGGGGTACCAAGACCCTTTAGAGCACCAATAAAACAATAACTTACTTAATACATGAACATGTCCTAATTGGTCTTATAATAATAATTACTGCGCTCTATGATGTTTTGGCATTTCTTCATCAAAACAAAACTTAAAGGAAGTTTGAACGGGAAAGAACGAAACAGCAAAGTTTGGCGGTTTCTCAAACGATGGTCGTCTTGACACCTGGGTTAATGGACCAGGTGGGGCAATCATGATTACTTATCGTGTTTACATAATAAGAATAAGTATGCGCGAAGTTTATTCAGTATGTAGGCCTATAGTTTGTGAGTTTATAGAATTGTCAAAAATCATATTTATTCTGAATGTTTAGTGTATTTTAAGTGTGTTTCCTAAAAGCAAAACAAAAATGTTCCTATAGGCACAATTCACCTGCCCGGAGTGTGTTCAGTCTTTATAAGAGTTAAAACAAACCAGAGTGTAATGGACTGTACTTGATATGGGATACAAAACAACTGTCACGGAACTCGCCAGGGTCATATAGACTATAAGATAAACTTCACCCTTTGGCCAGGCTATGATAATACAATCTTAAGAGGGTCAGAGTGGTCAGTATGGTTGTGTTATGTAATGTTATTAGATGGTATCAGTGCTGCTTGCCAGTCCATATCTCCGGCCTGCTGCTAACATCCGGTACTTACAGACATAACCCGGTCCAATACCTACTAGACAAAACTACAAATACCATTAGAGAGATATTGAAAAGCGGACACAGTACTGGTCACACTGTTGGTCACTTATATTGCTAACTAAATACCTATCACGGGTCAGAAAAGGGCAAGGCATATCAAGAGGTATTTCAGTGAAAACATTCCGTACGGTTAAGGGTTTGAGGAAACAACAACGAGCAAACAAGGCGGGGAGATGACGCGTCACGGCCCCTTGTGACATCACCCTGAGCCACAGTTTGGCCGGTCTGGAATGTCCGTAGCATGCCTCACACCTTTTATTTACA
>JAUELC010278755.1:0-10181 GCA_031471745.1 Cryptochiton stelleri
GTCGGTAGAGTGTTGGGCCTGTAACCCAAATGTCCCGGGTTCGAATCCCGGTGGAGGCAAGCAAATTTTTCTCTCTTTATTTATTACAAATATATACAATCAAACAAAAATCGTCAGATTTCTTCAAATCTCCTTCTCCTCCAGCAATTCATATGAAACAGCACGAATATATGGTACACAACATATAAATGTATATACAAAAAACCCAAAAAATCTTCGAATTTCGTCAAATATCTACTTCTTCAGCGATTTATATGAAACAGCGAGAATATATGGTGCACAACACATAAGTGTATTTATAAACAAACAAACAAAAACATTTTTAAATTTCTTCAAATTCTTCTTCATCTCCAGCAATTCATATAAAACAGCACGAATATATGGTACACAAAATATAAATGTATTCATACACAAACAAACAAAACAATCTTTAGGATAGAACATGACTTCCAGGCTTTATTCCAACATTTATTCAATACTATACCAGGATTTTGTTTTTGAACATCTCTATATGCTTGATACATAAGTGATTAGAAATAACGTATATCAAATACGATTGGCTTGCTGTAACGAAACCATGTAATGATTGTTTTTAATACGTTTTTTGTTTGCTTGGTGTTAAAAACTTATACTTATGGATATTTCACTCGTATCACGGTGGTGCAGGTGTTAATGGTGGAGGAAATCGCATTTAGTCTGGAGAACGCCAACAAACTCCCGCAAGTCACTGGCAAGATTCCCACATACGGCGGTTACTAACTTAGTGGAATTAAGGTGGACCCGAAACTCACAAGCCACATTGGCAGGAGGAACATCGCTTTAAAAATTAAATGTTAATCTTGCTTTTTCCGATTATTATTTTACTTATGTTAATATATAACGGAAAAATCTTTAATGATTGCAGACAACATCAGTGAACATATATCACTTTATTGACAAATGTTTTAATAAATATTCAGGAGTGCATTAATTTTCTAGATAAGAGCTTCCAGGGGGTTCCAATTTCATCAACACTTATTTCTATAGGCCATCTAATGCTTGATCACTTCTCCTCGCTAGTCCCAAGAGCTCTATTAAAGTGGTCGAATAACAGACAGTATTCTTCGAGAAATTCAATTAGCTGGTGTCAATTGGAAGGGGCTTTTTTTCACAGTTGAGAAGACCAGCGGATCCGGGAAAGTAGGCCTACACAAAAGACAACTAGCCTTGCCAAGGGCAGACATGTTTCGTTCAGACAGACTCAGAGAATAGTGTCGTTATATTAGTGGTTATTGATGAGTTTCGCGATGGCAAGGATCCGCGCTATCAGGAGGTGAGGAATCGCGCGCGGTCCCATTGGACTACGTTAAAGGCGCAAGGCGGTCCCAATCGCGTTTTATCAATGATAAGTGAGTGGCAGAAACGCAAAGTCTAAGGTCATGGGCTTGACTAGAGGACCAGGATGATCTACCTCAATTTCATTGATTGCATATTACCCTAAAAGCATTAGCGTCCAATCAATAGAAAGCAGTCTAAGTTTCCTTTGATTGCATTAAAAACGCGCCCGGGGGGCAGTAGCGTGTCAAAGGCCATCCCTATTCGGATTGGCAGTCTGACGGTCTCATGAAGATAGGGAAGGGCGATCTTCCCCCAAGAGATCCTCCTTGGACGCTCAGGGAGTGTCGCACTTAGCACTCGGACCGTCCGCAGAATCAACTGATTATCCGACGGCCTGTACCAATCTACCAGCATCCCAGCTCAATGTTAACCTTCGATATTTAACTGAACTGACTTTTAGTAAAATTTTGTACGCCATTTGTCTCCCTCTCCGCGACTTGACATTTCAGATAACCAGCCTTTGAATTCTAACAGTTTCCATATGACCTTCTAAAGTTTGTTATAGCAATGCCTGGGTTGTATCCGGAGTGCAATTTGTTCTTCAACCAAGCCGTCTTAATTGCTTGGAATCGCTTCATTCTCTAGTTGCAATCATTCAGACAAGTTCTTCTCAACGAAGCTGCCGATATGAGCAGCTAAAAGAAAAAGAAATAGCTATATTACAAATTAAATTCAGTAATTCGAGCAAACTATAACCTTGTCTGATGGCAAATTTGGGATTTGTGACGAACCGATAATGAAAAGGATTCATTAATTTCTAAAAGAAGAAAGTTACACTTCTCAGATTTAGCAGATTTTCGATTGCAAAATTTTCAGAAATCCTATTTACTTTTTGCTTTTAATTCCAGATGTCAAATGTAAAATGAGGCTTACAAACTTTTTACCGAGCAATGGATGGGAAATAGTTGTTACTGGAACTGTTGTAGGCCTACATCCACACAACAAAAGAATAAACTTTTTGCAAATTTCTCACTTTACATGCTGAATACCACATAAGGAAATGTCATAATCTCCATACAATTAAAGAAGGCTACTACCATTAATGAGAAGTTACAGAAGTTGATGTAAACCTACATCAATTTTTTTTCATATTTAATTTCCGGAAACTGCATCTTTGCTGGCTTCGTTTCAAATAACATCTACCGTGTCATGGCGTCCTCACTGTGTAGATATACATTAAATGTGTAAGGCAATTCAATAAGAGTTATTTTTTTAACTCCAGTCTTTGGGAATCGAACTCGGCTACTCATTGGTGAGGCGCACATGTAGACTATGGAAGCATACATTATAGACCACTCCGCCACAGAGGCCCTATAATCAGACGCAAAGCTCTGCATCTCTATTAGTCCATCATACATGAAGTCTTAGAAATATAGATACAAAACTTGAGTGAATATCCGGCCCAATTTAGACAAAACTTGACAATCCAGCCCATTCCGAGACATTCTAGACAAACATCGATTATCCGTTGAAAATCTCAGGTCTATAAATAGCCTTTGGACTGAGAATAAACATACAAGCCTGCATCTGACCTTCTTAGATATATATCTATATCAAATGAACCCCAAAAAAGACGATAACGAATAAAACTTTCTTGACTTATTGAGGGTATTGACAGTGAAAACAACCAGCACTCGTCAAGCACCAAATGCATTCTTCAAACAAAGATTCCGATGGAGGTCATATCTTAAAGCCGTTAAATCGTGCAGGCTCTTTGCCAGTTCTATATGAGAAGATCTCATAAAGAACACTTGGCCTTCCAGTTCATGCCTAGTCACGGGGATTTGTTTGCTCCGGAAGTTAAGACGTGTTGAAGAATTGACGCGCATGGCAAAAGGCTGCTCTGACAAGTATTTCTGTCCATCTAACAACGAAACTGTTCAAACACCCATCTAACGATCTGACGCCGTTTCTTCTGCTTGTTTAGTAACTAGAGACAGACCGCTAATTGACAAAAGAAAATGTTTTTTATCCGATCGAAAAACGCTAATTTTGATGTTCTTTTAGCGTCGCCATCGCATTGCCAGAGGAAACTGGCTTTAGTCCACACCTCATTTAATGACTGGATCAACTTGGCTGAGGGCGGAGCGTAGTCATGCTGTCTAGCACTGCAAGAACATTATTTTCCAACAGTGTAAAACACTATAGTGGCTATTTACTGTTGGATAAGTGAAATACCCTTAAATACGGCATTAAACACCAATCAATCAATCAATTAAATGACTCGACATTTAATTTGCAATGCGATCATTCAATCCGTACTAATACTTTTTTCATTACTATAACTTAAACAATCGATTTGAGTTGACTGGTAGCGGTAAAACTGTCATATTGGACAATGAGTGATTTATGACACATTTACTTTACATTGGGGGCCCGCGGCCGTGCTTCAGTTGTTAGCGTGTTGGACTGCTGATCAGCCTTCGATGTACCGCATAGGATTGTCGCCCAGTGGACCTCAGGTATATAAGGAAGTCACATGAGGTAACTCCGGTTATCATGGGGGTGATTTTTACGAGGTTTCTTCCCGTTTTCTACCGTATTAACTGGGTAGAGCAAGAAATGGATAATCCATCGCCATATAAGTGAAATACCTTTGAGTACGATGTAAAACACCAAACAAACAAACAAACATACAAACAAACTTAACACAGGTCTAATCTAAAATGTTACAGGCCTTGACAAATCTAGGGACATTACATAATCCAATTTATCGTCCGTCCAAGTGCCATTTTATATTACAGGGTGCACTGTGTACACTTTAAGTTGGTTGTAATGGACAAATAATACTATAGACTCAACACCTTATACCCGTTGTTCAAAGACTTAAGATCTCTCTTTGGCGACTTACCTCGCTTTAAAACACCCGAGACCTGACAGTATTTAAAATTGCATTAATAAATATCTTCAACATAAATGACAATTAAACCAGACTCATTATTAAATTCTTTATTCTAAACAATATCTCCTGCAAAAAATGATCCTTTCACCGTTTCTGTCTCTCGTCCAGCAGCTACACGTACGCTTTCGTGTAAGGAGATATCAATTTCTGCATAAATGTTGCACCTGCGAATTAAATGCATTTTAATTTTGATGAACAGCCGTTTTATTTCACAGCCACGGCGTCTATGGAGCAAAGACAATTTGAAAATACCAAAAATTTGACGTGAGACTTTTTTGTTTCCAGTAGCTAAAGATTTATCGGCGCCATTGCAAGAGTGTATTACCGGAAGCAATTACCCGTGAATGAGCACAAGGAAACAATAACTTGTGTTGATTGACAGGCTGTCGACTAACAGCTCCTGAATGTCTCCACAGAGAAATGACAGCAATTGGCAGACAAAAGGCTGTCTCCAGAACGATTATCTCTGTTATTTCTGTCGTTCAAGAAATTTTACAGACTGATGTGTAAAGTTTAAGCTATAGTAATTCTACCATTGTCTTGAAATTCATTAAAGTACGCTAGCATTACGAGCAAATATATGTCCCTGTACAAAAGGCTGTGTCCAGAACGATTATCTAATTCTAGTATTTATGTCGTTCAAGAAATTATTCAGTCTAATGTGTAAAGTTAGTAGACCCTACCATTGTCTTGAAAGTTATTAAAGTACGCGTAGCATAGCGAGCAAATATATGTCCCTGTACTATAGAATCTGAAATCATAATCCTCCATGCAGAAGGTACGCTTTGAAGTATTACAATATTATTAAAAATCTTCCGGATTTCGATGATTTTAGCGGGCGGTTGGAGGGAGCTTCCTGTTGCCCTGGTGCTCTCAGATCTAAGGGGTAACATGAAGCCGATCTGCTTGTGGCGTCCTGTTATGTCCTGTTGTTGTCATGTACCTTGTCAATGGCGTAGGGGGTGGTTTCCTTTATCCATTGGGCTAGCGCGCCGTCATATAAATGAAATAACCTTAAGTATGGCGTAAAAAACCAATCAAACAAACAATCGCTGGTTTTCGCCATGCATGCTAGCCATAGAACACTTTCATCAGAAATTAATTAAACCTGAATTTTCATATGTGTCTGGAATGGCCTTGAAAGGACTTGATGGTATTACATTTCTTAAAATATCCGCTTTAATAATGTGATATTTGTTTCAATGAAATGATTTTAAAGATGATAAACCGGAGATTAAGCAGCAAAAATGACAAAGATACAATAAACTTAATATAGTATATATGTTATTATTTGTAACAGACATAAATGACAGCGGGTAAATGACCTCAGTATTATACAGACATGATCCTGTAAAAAAGAAAATCATCCAAATTGTAAAGCGAAAGAGTAATAAATACTACTTAAAAGCGTACCTTCTGTCTTCTGCATGGATGATTACAATTTTATATCCCATAGTAGTGGGACATTCTAAAACAATAAAATCAAACAAAATTTATCCCTTGAATTCGTTTCAGTCCAATGTTGGCATTAAATCGCCTGTAAATATTGCCATTTTGAAGTTTTCAAAAGGCTTCACGATTTCATACTTAAAGATACTTTGCCTAATAATAGCCAAAATAGAATAGTATTAAATCGAAATGTTTCCATTTTTCTATAGGAACCAGATCTCAAGGAACCTATAGCTCAATAATATATTTACCATGCATTTTACATAAAAACAAAGAGGGTGCTAAATATACCATACGGTTTAAGGAATCGTGTTGGTTAATGTATATAGTTTTATAAATGCAGAGAGAAAAAATTGCTTGCCTCCGCCGGGATTCGAACTCGGGTCCTTTGGGTTACACAGGCCCAACACTCTACCGACTGAGCCACAGAGGCTATGTATACGACACTATAAAACCTAACTAATATCTCTATTGTTAAATTTCACAATAAAACGCGTTCACACCAGAAAGAAGCATACAGATAACACCAAGAGTGGTTTCGTTTTGTGAGATATATAGTTACACTTAAATTAGGGAAAAACGTAAAAGTAAAGTTTATTTGTTTGTTTGATTGGGGTTTTACGCCGTACTTAAGGTTATTTCACTTATATGAAGGCGTGCCAGCCCAATGGATGAAGGAAACCACCCCGACACCATTGGCAACAAACAATGACAAGATACAAGACAACCACAGGAAATAACAGGACGCCACAACATATCGGCCCCGTGATGCCCCTTAGCTCTGAGAGCACCAGGGCAACGAGAAGCTCCCTCCATCCGCCTGTCGTAAAAGTAAAGAGAGTTTGAAGAAGTTTTACATAATCCCCCAATACCCAAATGAAGCATTTAATTTTATGGTGAGCTTTTCATGCCACATTGTTTGTGCCGCAATAACATTAACTAATTTTTAAATAAATATTTACCAAATTTGTTCATGATAATTGTTTGTCACTGACATTCTATTTTTGTGGCCATTTTAATGGACATTCACTGAATATTTGTTTTTTACGTTAGGGAGGCATAACCTATATGGTTTGAAAAGTCCACCATCCATATGCTAAATGTGGCTCTTATGCAAGATAATGAAAAATCTCCTCACACTCAGGACAACATTTTTGTCAGCTGCTATATACGGTCTATTTATTCAGACACTTTATTTTCTCCCCCTTTAAAACGTGATAGAATTTTGCCTCAACATTAAAATGAAATAAAAAAAAAATAAAATTGATAAGAATTTATTCCGTTGTTCGTACTGATATAGCTTCCCTATGTAATACCGCCAATGGTCTATATATGATTGGCTGTCCCTTCAAGAACATAGCAGACTTTCAGTTATCAATTGATCCTGCTGAAGGCATGCTTGAGCTCCTTGTCGTCATTATTTTACTTCTAGACCTCCCAGTGAATGACAGATGCCTGAGCTAGTGTCTATTACACAATAAGTATCATGTATACCCAATCGTGTTGAGTCAAGAAACTTCACATTCACCTGGGACGAAATGCAATGCGAAATGAGATTAAATCTTTATAAAGCCAATAATTCCGGCTGTCTGTATCTCTGTAACCCAATAACCATATTTATATTTCCTCATATTGTTTTTCCTACTGACGCAAGATTTAAAATCGCCATTTGACAATGGAACAAAATAGCGCGTCTTGTGTCCGTCCAACCGAGAAACTTCCCAGCTCAGATAATTCTTTGTCGATTGTACGATGAAAAAACTCGCAACAAAACAATGCGTCAGTGATTGTCAAATGCGATTTTGGGGTATTTTAAATAACCTTGCAATTATTGCGGCAAGCAAACGAGTCATTCGATATCCGCTCCGGCACGCGCCTACTTGGTAACATAAGATGACGTCATCTGTCATGGTAGCGCGTGCGAAGTGATACAGGTAAGCTGATTGACATCAAAGTGAATAGCATCTAAATTATCCACACACACTGTATTATTGTGTCTAAACCCCTTCAATGGCAACAAAAGCGACTTGAGTCAGGTGATGAAAACGACAGCCTATAAACTGAACAAAGCGGCCTATTCCAATGACCACTGTTCGTTGAGTGCTCACTGAACAAAGCTAAACAAGCATGGACGCTGCCGTTATGTAATGTTACGTATCGCAGCCGTGTACCAGTTGTCGCAAAGATATAGTAGACTTTTAATGAAGAGGCTTAGAAATTAAAAATTTGAGAAGAATAAAGTCTCTGTACAGACGGAAATGAAACAAAGATTGGTCAATATAGTCTCGTCTCGTAATAGTATGGTTTCAGGGCAGAATTCACACTCAACTCATACAATTTAATCCAATAAATTATGCCATTAAAAAATCAATAGTATTTCTTGATGTCAAGCGCTCATGTATATTTAAATGCTATGTCATGTCGAATTCTTATATTGGTATAGCTGCGGACCTGTAGCTTATTCACAATTGCGTATGTTAACGCTACGGGAGCATGCCATATAAAAAGACTTCTGCTCGAGAACACAACGTGCAGTTCAGTACAGAATTAAAAGCCATTTAACGCATTTCATGGCCAGAAAAGACTGCAATCTCACGTACGAGACACTTAAAATCATACTCACAGCAAAAATATAACAATGTAGAATGTTTTTTCTGCGATTAGAGCAGGTTTATGCTTCAAGGTAAAATCTACAAGTCTTCTCGAAACCATTTTTCGGAAGCCGACTATACGCCACTTAAACCGACTCTAATAGCGGATAAAAGACATTCTACGTTATTAGTTTTGCTGTGAGTATGCTTTAAAGTGTCCAGTGTGCGATATTGAAGTATTTTGTGGTCACAAAATACGTTAAATGGTTTTTAATACTGCAGTAAACAGTGAGCACGTTGTGTTCGTGAGCAGAAGTCGACAGATTTTTTATGGGGATTTTCCCGTAGCGTTCACATAATAAATTGTGACCGCTACGGGTCCGCAGCTAATATTGGTATAGCTAAAGGTTTAATACGTGAAACGGAGAACTATAAATACAATATCACAGTATAACAGAATTGATAACTTTTTATACAGCTAAAGTTACATTAGAGATGTGGATTTTTTTAATAGGATAGGGTTATATTTTCAACAAATATATTCTATATACGTGAAGATATAATTATACAAACAACCTTTTATCAGTCTAATATTGGATTTATGTTATATATATATATTTGTAATGTTTTACGCTGTCCATATACATAGCCTGTATACAGTATATATGTTTTAATAGTTATATAGTACAAATATAGGTTTCACACCTATTGTTGCCATATACGTTATTACTAATTTTAAATCCAACGGTGACTATTGTACGGATAGTATGGTCCTATTGAAATTGCACCCTTACAAGATATAGATCTATTCATTGAAAAGGTTTCAGGACATGGTACCTGGAAGCTTATTTAGTTGATATTAGGCCTACTTGTCACCACACAGGACGTTATGGTAATGAAACCAACTTAAGCTTGAATCGCTATATCAGGAAAGATCGAACTTTTGTATGTCGGATATAACGTTAAAGTGTATCAATAATATATACAAAATAGGAGCTATTTCTAAGTCAAAACATAAAGTTAATGGCCATGGGTTAGAGGAGTTAGCGAGCTTAAATGGTTCAAACGGTGTAAGCTACGAGGCCAAGCCGGTCGCGGACTGAAAATTTGCACTTGGTAAACTTACCGGCATCGGAACGGCGGCATAATACAGGCTAATCGGCAAATCTTCAAGTCTGAATCTTGATATGAACACAACATGATTCTTTATGTTTAAACAAATCGATATTGTTGCATCAGACTGATCGGAGGGAATAATTTCGTTTTTTAATTACTCCCGGAGCCGGTTTTATAATTAATCCGAGATTTTGCCGGCATCTTCCAATCCTCTTCGGTAACAGTTAGCTTTTTTAACTTGGCTTCTGAGCGAGTTTAGCTCATATCTTACACACAAAAAAACCCGAGAGAGTTACTAATTTGACACATAAAAGCCGGTAAGTGCAATAACTTGAAATTACACAGTTTTATTAATTCAAGCTCTGTATCTCTATATGAAGCTACATGCATGATAGACTAGTAGAGATACAGAACTCTGCATCTACACTCTAAGAAAAAAAGGTTCTGAATAGAACCATTAAAGTTTCTTCGGAGTGGATCATATAGCGAACCTTTAAAGGTTCTTCAAAGAATCCTCTCAACATATTTCTTCGAAGAACTTAAAAAAATATGGTTCTTTGAAGAACTTTTAAGGGTTCTTTTTAATGCCACAAAGAACCTTCCTCCACTGGTTGAAACCGCATGATAAAATTATTTCTGCTTTATTTATTTCAATTCATGTTCCTGAGTGTGTAAAGCTAAACTGATCAAAAGATCGGTGAACTTCGGTAACAAATTTTGCATTGTATTATTAGCGCAAACCGGCT
>JAUELC010278766.1:0-10180 GCA_031471745.1 Cryptochiton stelleri
ATACAAGACAATCACAGGACATAACAGGATGCCACAACAGCTTCTTGTTGCCCCTTATCTCTGAGAGCACCAGGGCAACACAAAGCTCCCTCCAACTACCCGCTATTTTCTAAGATTAATGCTACTTACACAGGTTTGTACGGTTTATGTACTCATCCAAGTTCATAAAACGTAATGCGTTCCATGCGATTAACATATCCTCTGAGGTGCAGAAAAGTCTGCCTCACCAATGGAAGTCATCATGTTAAACAGTACATGTAGCTGTTCAGAACCTGCACTTTCAAGAACCTGCACTTTCAAGAACCTTGACAAAAAGTGGTGTTTTCAAGGACTTGCAAGGCCTTGAATTTCAAAGAAATTATGTAAGTGCTTTGAAGATTTCCGAGGACCCACATAAACAACAAGATGTAATATGTGGTTGTTGGCTCACACACCTGTGCTCATCAAGCCTGCCGTGCTTATCTAACATTGCTTCTAAGGACTTCTATCAGCATTATACATAGTAAAACTATATAATTATATCTAGTAGGTACATTTGGGTACGGCAAAATTAATACAGTACAGCTTTTGCCTTGTTTACTTTAAATGGGATGTCCAACAACTGAACCTTGGTGAAACTAAACAGCAGTACACTTGCAGTTGTAAGCACAGCCAGGCAAATACACTACAATTGTCGTAAAACAGTTACAAACTTTTTGTCTATTATCTTAAAGTTAATCTAGCCTCTCCCATACACTGTAATGTCACTTGAAGTTATATGATCATAGTTGTAAGACAGACTTCCCGAAAGAGAGGTCAATCAAGCAGATTTTAAAACAGTTCCCACATCGTTCATTCATGCCTGGCCTTTAAAATTACGATATTTAGGCCATATTCAGAGGCCCCCGTTTCCTGTCGTTATATTATTTTACAAAGATAAACAGATGTCGTCCTCCTATCTCGTACCATCTGTGCATGTAATTAACTACATGAAAACATAAGGAGAGTTTTGTGAAATCAAGTTTTAAGTCTGAATGACATAATAAAAAACACATTACCACATGATATGATTGGCATGATTGCAATAAATTTGTGGACATGTAGTTTTGTCGTTTTATCAGATATAAATTAATATTTGGTATCAATTTCATATTCTTAACACAAAAACTACATGTGTTTATACATGTAGGTAGGTAGTTATCTTGTATTTTAAAAGAGTTATCAGACTGGCAGAGTGATGTCGAGTAAGTCAAAACCACTGTTACTGTTGAGAAAGATTTCAGTAGAATGAATTTATGTCATCAAATTTTAACCCTGGTCTTTGTTATTGACAATATGGTATCTTGAAAAGCACAAAGGCTAGTGATGAATAGCCGTACTTAAGGGTATTTCACTTATATGAGGACGGATTATCCACTTCTTACTCTGCCATACTGCGATAGCCAGAGTCATCTCGTGTGACTCCCTCCTAAACCTTTGCTCCACTGGGGACATGAACCTTTGCGTGCATCGAAGGAGGATCAGCAGTCCAACATGCTAGCCACTGAGCCATACCACATGCCCTAATCATTCAGTTTTTGTTTCAGTGCCATGATTAGGGAATCATGCCATACATACGGTAAACTTAGCTAATATTAATCCCCTTCTTTAGGTTTGTTTGTTTGATTGGGGTTTTACACCATACTTAAGGTTATTTTACTCATATGACGGCGTGTCAGTCCAATGGGTGAAGGAAACCACTGGAAACAAACAATGACAAGATACAAGACAATCACAGGACGCCACAACATATCGGATCATTGTGGGACCTTAGCTCTGAGAGCACAACAGCAACAGAAAGCTCCCTCTAACCGCCTGTCCTCCTTTAGGGGTTCTAATTTGTTTCAATTTCTATTTATAGTTTAAACTGTGAAAAGGCGTACGGGCGGCCGGACAAACATGACGACAATACCCCTGGGCCAATAATTGGCAGAGGAGTTAAAAATATTTTGCAACA
This sequence comes from Cryptochiton stelleri, assembly GCA_031471745.1. Lineage (NCBI taxonomy): Eukaryota > Metazoa > Mollusca > Polyplacophora > Chitonida > Mopaliidae > Cryptochiton > Cryptochiton stelleri. The sequence continues at coordinate 1,976 of JAUELC010278766.1, forward strand.
TATGAAAACATGAAGTTATTACCGTGAGTAGAGTGTACAACTTGCTGTCTTGACCATGTTCTGAAAGGCAGCAGCCATTCATATACTTGGGAGAGAACCTGTTCGCCTCATCAACCAGGAGCGTTTCTTTTGTGGGTAATATGTTTTTATACATGTCATCAGAGACTTTCAACTTTTGATTGCCATGTTGATGCGATTCCATATTGCAGACATGATCTTGGGAAGGGAATTTTGGTGGAACAGAATAAGTTTCTCGCCTTGGGACAGAGAAAGAAGAATTTTCTCTACAGTTAGCTGAAAACTCACTCATTGAGCGATAGTTTGTTTCAAAAATTGGTGAGAAACACTGAGAAATTCTTTGCACTCTAGAACCATCAATATTGAACTTTAAGTCTCCAGTTTTTGACTCTGTAAATCCACTGTTCTTTGAGGCAGAGAAAGGTGGTCCTTCTGTTGAATGTAGCTTCTGAGTTCTATGCCTTCGCAAAGGAACCAGCGGCAAACTGGCTGCCAGAGAACTCCTTCCAGGAGACACTTTAACTGCATCGTTATTTGCCCAAAAACTCTCTCCCTCAAAATCTTCAGGGCTGGACAATTCACTCTTGTCCGACCCACATTTCTTGAACGTTGAAGAAATACTACTCGAGTGCGACAGGGCACTAGAATAACCGTCATCATTCGGAGCAACGTGTACATTTCCAGCTGAAGCTTTCGGAAGGCTATTTCCATAAGCCAAATCGAGAGTGTCCGATATTTGTCTCTTAACTGGAGCAACATTCTGGTCATCAGGCAAACTAGGAGAAGCCTTAGACCTTCGACTGTAATCATCCAAATACCTAGCTAATAAACAGCTCTTCATGTTTGCAAATATGCTGGTATCAATCAGCTCAGGACAGAACTAAATCGAAAGACAATATGGCGGACAGCCATAAAACAGTTCCAAAAGCAGTTATCTCTTTGTTGATGGTAGTTGATATAAAGGAAACATAATTCACAGAGGTTTTAAGTGTTGAAAAATAAGCACAGAAAAAAAAAATCTGATTATTCGGTTAAAATATCCAAGGACTTTCGTAGAACTTTATAAGGCTTCTGTCAGGATCATAGCATACCTCTAAAGAATTAAAATCGACCATAAATATGTGTTACCTTGTAAACTTAACTAAAGCACATGATATTGATGATAAAAAAAGGTTTCTTGGAGTATCGTCCGTCAAAAATACACAAAAAGGCTTCTGTGTATGTGGACATCTGTCAGCAGTGATAGAAAGGTTCTTTTCAAAGACTTTGAAAAAGCTTTTGCTGTAAAGTTTCTATCTGGATTACGTAATAACTTGACAGAATGGAATCAGCCTTGAGATACATGCACCATGAGAGCTTCATAAAAGTACATAGCAATGAGAATACCCAGCAGTTATCATTGAAAATCATCCTTTAAATATATAAAAAAAACACTCTTCTTTGCACGTGGACATCTTCCAGAAAATTATTACAATTTTCTTACAGTATCTTGAGCTGCTTTCTTGAAAAACACACATAAAAACCCTGTCTGATAAACAACTTCACCAACACTAATATACCAGGCTGATCGCTTGAACATATAGTCATTATTAAGCGTTGTTTTGACCAGCCAAGAAGGGTCATCTATATTGTGTTGTGACCGATACTAGGGTCAAGCACACCCTCAAGCTACGAATGACCAGACAATTGCTCGAGCCATTACACACGACTTCAGCTGGACTGGTGGTCGGCTCAGATAGCCCTACTTATGACATTGAGGTGTAAATTAACTTCTTTTGTCATTTTTTACAGACATACTTTATAATCAGACTCAGTCAACCATGAGAAAACTACCTACATATGTACTGCTCACCCATTCAGCAAAATATGCACAAAAGATATTTATTTTTATTTTATTAACAAGGAGATTTTAAAGCACAGAAAAGTCAGTCCTGCATAAAGTGTTTAATCATAATACACAATATATATAAACATTAATAAATGTAGACAAAGAAAAATGTGCATGCCTCCGCCATGTACCGAACCAAGGATCCTCGGCTAGAGGGGCTAACACTATTGACTGATCTACGGAGGCTCACGACAGAATATAAAACATATATTATATAGATGTAACTAGAAACTATTTCATAATTTAAAACTAATGAAGTATAAATACAGTAATGGAAAATGTATCACTAATTAAATTAAGAAAATGTAATTTTAAGAGCTTTTATATGGACTCGCAGTGTTACATATTATTCATACATATGGGCTTAATATGCATCCTTAACAAAGATCATTTATTGTCTGGAGTCAAATTGCTTTGCTAGCTTCAATGGTCTTACATACTTAGAGATATTTCACTTATATAATGGTGGGGGATCCTTGTTACTTGTGTCCATGGCATCAAAAGGTTCAGCTCAGAAATTTTGTAACTGTTGGACGAAAGGGGGATTAAACACAGATTTTATGAAAAAAAAAAATACAATTTAATTGTGATTTTATTGACTAATTTGGGGGGTATAATATTTTGGGAGCCGATATGTTTTCTTGAACCAAATTGATTCTAGAAATTTCTCTGGTACGGTTATTTACACAATGCTGACCATATCTCCTGGCGCAAGTTCATGATGCCACGGCTCTCATTGGATAACCTCTATAAGTTACCTAGTTTCAATACACATGGCTCTCCTTGGATAACCTCTACAAGTTACCTAGTTTCAATACACATGGCTCTCATTGGATAACCTCTACAAGTTACCTAGTTTCAATACACATAGCTCTCATTGGATAACCTCTGCAAGTTACCTAGTTTCAATACACATGGCTCTCGTTGGACAACCTCTACAAGTTACCTAGTTTCAACACACATGGCTCTCATTGGATAACCTCTACAAGTTACCTAGTTTCAATACACATAGCTCTCATTGGATAACCTCTACAAGTTACCTAGTTTCAATACACATGGCTCTCATTTGATAACCTCTACAAGTTACCTAGTTTCAATACACATGCATGTGATAAACATGTGATAAACATGTGGCAAAGAATTAGTGTCATTCATCAGACATCAAGGTACACATAAAAGGAACTGTTGATATTGATAATTACAAGTTTGGCACGGGCAGCTAATTACGGATCGTTAATAAAAACACCTGGAATGTTGCCTTTTAGAACAACTACCTAACTAACCGTGAAATTATACAGCTAGATTTACTTATTTGTGATCGTTATTTTTGGACACAACATTGTGTACAAACTAATTGCTACATATCAAAATAGAGTTCATGTAATAATGTCACCTTAAAAATAGATCTACAAATGAAATATAGATTTGTTTTCAAACAAAAAAAAAATACAAAAAATTCATATATGTGAGTATATTTTTTTGTTATAGCACGAAATATGAAACAACTTATTAATTAAAGAGGACTGTTAATCTTAATCCGTGTAACCTATTGTTACAAGTACCCTCAACAAAAGTGCAAAAATGTGCCCCAAAATTTAATTTTAAACTTTTGTCTGTACTGATTTGGCTTTGCCCATCAAGGTGGATGATCGTCTCTATGCATGGGGTAAATGTTTCAAATACATGTATTTTGTTGGAAATTTATGGGAGTTTGTCCTCTTAGTCGCTCTTACTCCTCTACTCCATTTTACACAATATTAAATTCTGGGATATTTGACAGCACAATCTCAATAAAGACATTTTTACAAGCAATTTCCCTAAGTTTATGTGAATTGTGTTCCCTGATAATATGCATGCATTTTATTTCAAATATCAGATACGGGATATTGCGAGTCGCAACAGTGAAAGAGCAAGTTTGTTTGATTGGGGTTTTACGCTGACTTAAGGTTATTTGAGTTGTATGACGGCGTGCCAGCCCAATGGATGAAGGAAATCACCCCCGTTGCCACTGGCAACAAACAATGACAAAATACAAGACAATCACAGGACAATAATAGGATGCCACAACAGCTTCTTGTTGCCCCCTTAGCTCTAAAAGCACCAGAGCAACACGAAGTTCCCTCCAACCGCCCGCGAAAGGGCAAGTAAAAGATGTGTAAACTCAGCAATGTGTTTTTTTATTATTTTTTACAACCAATGCTCATACAATCTCTATTAATGGCTTCTTTAATTTGTACCAAACTAATTTACTTACATAACAGGGGTAGAAATGGTTTATTTCTACCCTGTAGCTGTAGGACATTTGTCCTACAGCTTCAAAGAGTTGCCAGACAATCTAATTTTCTGACGGACATTTTTTTTTCGTGGGAATAAATAAAGCCAACAGGCAACTGTACAAGCCTTGTATTCATTTTGATTTTATTTGTCTACTTTAGCTTATAAATGCAAATATATAACATGTATAATTGAAAAAAACATATTGACTTTTTATCGCTTTCGTTCCTCAGCCACGGCCGTTTGAGACGCCACTCAGCCTTAATATTGCGTGCTGTTGTTGTTGTAGGATCGGACTGCGAAGGACCTGGTATTGGAGGGGCTTGTCTAGCTGTTTATTCACTTGAATCTTCTCTGATTTCATTTTCATCTCCCTTTCTTTTAGTGGACGTAAAGCCAAACTTCATGAGACCCGCCATGTTTTTCGTTTACAGCAATAACAAACCAATACCTTATTCCCATACTCCTTCTGATAGCTGTCGCAATGCTAAAACATGAACGGCTACACTGACAGAAGAAGTTTATATCTTATAGGTTTATGATAACATCTATTATAGTCCAACCACATGTCGCGTTGCATCAATCACCCTTGCCCTCCACTCAAATTGCTTGAGCTTTCGGCTCTTGTCTGTGTCAGTTTGACAAACAGATAAATGTGATAACAACAACACAACAGATTGCGTAGCTGTATTCTATAATAAATTCTGTTAAGAATAAAAACTTTTTAGTTGTGCTGATAATAAGTTAGTGCTAAAAGTGGATTAAAACTGCTTCTATTACATAAATTTTACCTCTCTTACAATTGTCCGAGGTACAAAAAAAGTTGTCGGACTAGCCCATATTTTGTCGGACGTCCGGCATTTAGATATAAATTCCGAGGCCTGCATGCATATATTCACATTAAAATCAGCTTTTTCAATAGGACTCCCTCGCTTGTCAGCCATTCTAACTGTCTTCTCGCATTTGACTTTTGGAGTTGGTGGGACTTGTAAGGCTCAACAACCGCCCTTCATTATATATGCCAGGGCGCAAAATTTATATCTAAATGCCGGACAAGTCCTGCAAAATATGGGCTAGTCCGACAATTTTTTTTTGTACCTCTGAGACGTAAAATTTATGTTATTGAAGCAGTTTTAATCTAGTTTTAGCACTTACTTATTATCGGCACACCCAAAAGGTTTTTATTCCCAAAAAATAATTTTATTTTATCATTCTATCATGATAGAATACAGCTACGTGATCTGTTGTGTTGTTGTTATTACATTATCTGTTTGTCAAACTGACACAGAGAGAAGAGTCGAAAGCTCAAGCCATTTGATTGGAGGGCGAGCGTGCTCGATGAAACGCAACATTTGGTTGGACTATAATAGAGGTTACCAAAAACCTATAAGATATAAACTTCTTCCGCTCAGTGTAGTTGTTCATAGTTTAACATTGCCGCAGCTATCGGTAGGAGTATGTGAATAAGGTATTGATTCGTTATCGCTGTCAACGAAAAACATGACGGGTCTCATGAAGTTTGGCTTTAAGTCCACTAAAAGAAAGAGATGAAAATTAAATCAGAGAAAATTCAAGTGAATAAACAGCTAGACAAACCCTCCCATATCAGGTCCTTCGCTTTCTGTCTACAACAACAACAACAGCACGCGATTTTAAAGCTGAGTGGTGTCTTTAACGGCTGTGGCTGAGGTACGATAGCGATAAAAAGTCAATATGTTTTTCAATAACGGACAATTATACATGTTATATATTTGCATTATAAGCTAAAGTAAACAAATAAAAACAAAATGAATACATGGCTACTATAGTTGCCTGTGGTTTTATTTATTTATACCACAAAAAATGTCCGTCAGAAAATTAGATTGTCCGACAACTTTTTTAAGCTGTAGGACAAATGCCCTGCTGTTAATTTAGCCATTTCTACCCTTACATGCTTATATAAGCCGCTCAAAAAGGAGGCAACTTTCTCACGGTCTCAACACTTCCGCCATTATGTAGTAACGCTCACGCGTTGAGCGCACATAGTTGGAGGAGTCAACTACGTCACGACAGAGCCAGCAAGAAGCGAGTGACAGTTACTCGGTGACATACTTGCTTGCCAAAGCTCGTCACGAGATTTCCAACGTGGAGAGGGCGGTCCTCGAAATCTAAAAGGTCGTATGACGAATGTCTGAATAAGCTGCGGACCCCGTAAAATCTCAGTATATAGCGTGAGCGCTACGGGAAAATGGCATACAAAAAACTGTCGAAAGCTGCTTCAGAACACAATGTGTGCTATTTAAAGCCATTCATCGCATTTCATGGACAGAAAAGGCTATAATCTCACATACCGGACACTTAGAATCACACTTACAGCAAAAAAAAATTGTGTAGAATGTATTTTTTCTGCGATTACAGCCAGTTTAAGTCCCAAGGCAAAATAAGCTAGCATTCTCTATGCCATTTTCGGGAACTGATTGTGTCTACACACGTGTGAGGTCACGTGTTTAATCTTGTCATTAAGGGTGCTTACGATTTGGGGATGTCGTTGACCGGCCATACCCAAAGACAAATAGTACAGAACGTTGCCAGTAATTTTACAAAAAAATAAAGCTCAGGGCAAAAACCTCACAAAAAATGCTAAATAGTATGAATATAAAGTTAGTAAAACATAAGGGATGCTAAACAAATAAAAACAAAAACAAATGATTTATTTTTACAAACTTTGGGAGAAAAAATCTTTTGAATGCACGCACAGCGACACAAATAAATCGGCTGGAAAAAATACATACTACATAATTTTTTGGGCCGTAAGTAAGATTCTAAGTGTCCAGTATGTGAGATTATATCCTTTTCTGGCCATGAAATGCGTTAAATGGCTTTTAATACCACACGTTGTGTTCTGAAGCAGCTTTCAACATTTTTTTGTATGCCATTTTCCCGTAGCGCTCACGCTATATGCTGAGACTCTATGGGGTCGCAGCTATGTCTGAATATGACTTAATTGTTTTTACACATGTAGATGTGTCAGCTTTATGCATTGAACAAGACAGTGAATGTTTAACGAAGAGCTGGATTTACAGCGATGTAGGAGGCCATGATAATCAGTGATAATCAGATAATCTGATAATGATTAGTTATTCGTTTGGTATCAGAGGTAGGGCTTATTTCTATGATTAACAACGACTCAGAGATCGTGTCTGTTACCGCACCGCAGTTCAAAACAGATACATGTCACATCTAGTAGGAGACTAGCCTTGTACAATGTGCTGGGGATTCGAACACAAATAATTTTGTTTAAACAAATTCCATTTTCCAGTTTTCAAACTGTTTTAGATCTTTAATTTGCTTGGCACCTGGAAGTTAACATGGAAGTATATATCCAGTAAGAATTTGACTATATAAAGATTTAAATATGCAATTTGTATAAGAGAAATAAAGGTCAACAAAATGTGTTTTTTTACTATTTTACTTACACACTTTATTTCCAGGATTTCCACGCTCTTCTGCTTGACCTACTTTCTAAGGCCCCAAAAGCTGTACAAAAGAACATTTTTTTACAAATTGTAACATGATTGTTCACGTTAAATAATTTATCTAAGTGAAATCGTAGAGTGTCTTCATGGATTTTATTTACGTGACAACGAGCAGATAAGCGGAACACAATTTCATAAATGTTTTGGTTTGTCAACGTTTGGTTTGACAGCGCAGGTTGTGGACAAACAACAACAACATGTGACAGTTTTGTGTTGTAAATTACTGCTGTACTTCTTGCAAAAATGCACAAGGGCGTTTTCAAAGGTTAATTTAAACACATTGTACACCAGATGCAGAGTTCTGTATCGCTATTGCCATAGCCATGACTAACAATTCAGGCTTTTTCTGGCCGGTTCAGCTAGCTACGGACACACACATAATTTTGTCTAGTGACCTTGGGCCGGTTGCTCAAAGCACTATTTAATGCCGTCACGTCATGTTAACGGTTTATCTCTAATCCTGGATTAGTGATTTAATCCACTATTAGCTACTAATCTTGGTTTTCAGCA